>OY282588.1:1735407-1892907 GCA_958298965.1 Chrysolina haemoptera
ATGATGATAAAAAATTTAACTCGGCATTTGACCAATCAAATTAAAAAACGCAGTATTTAATCCATATATATCTCTTCTGGTATATACGCTGTCGTGTTTGAGAATTTGGATCATTTCACTTATGAGTCTTTTGGAAAGATATGGTTGAACATCTAGAAAGAAAAGAATTGTACTGTTTCCTCAACATATACTGATCCCAATCCCAACTAACCTCCGACATAAAAAATTATATAATTAAGTTTGAGACAATGGTTAAAATAAAATACCTCTTTCCCAATTTCACAAGATCATAAATAGTTATTTATGATACAAGTGTTAAAAGTGGCATTTTATTTTGTGAGTGGGGAATATTGCGAAACGAGCGTTAGCGAGTGGAGCAACCCCACGAGCAAAATAAAATCACTTTTAACAAATGTATCATACAAAATTTTTTGTTCAACAGTTACTGCTAGTAAGAAAAAAACAAAAAAAAAATAAGATCCATAAGGATTCGAACACACGATCTTTGGATTACAAGTAAATAAATAAATAAATAAATAAATAGGGTTTTTATTTCAAAGTTTGCAATTAACAATATGGATTACAAGTCAGATGCTCTACGGATCTAGCTACATGGACTTTATAATTGACAACCATATTTTGTATTTCAAATCTCAATTGCAAGCATGACAGGCAGGTAAAAAACAACTGCCTAATAATTGTTGTTTATTAGTTACCACAAATTAATAAACGATCCTAGCTTCTTTGTGTTCGTAGCTATTACTGTTGCAAATATAAATATAATGGAAGTTGGAATGGATGATTCAGATGATTTTCTTCCACCAGAAATTCAAGAAGCTACAAACAGAGCAACTTTAGATCTGTTGCCTGAAAAATCACGGCAACAATATGATATTGCTTATAATGGATTCATCGAATGGAGTCAACTGAAGAAAGTTGAAGGCAAGTTCAGCGAAAGCGTACTTTTAGTTTATTTCGAAGAAAAATCGAAGTTATGGAAATCATCAACACTGTGGTCTAAATTCTCTATGATAAAAGCTGAACTGAAAATCAAGGAAAACGTGGTTATAAGTAAATACCATAAATTAGTCGCATTTTTGAAACGAAAAAGTGTCGGATACCGTCCGAAAAAATCGAAAATTCTGACAAGGGAACAGATTGACAGATTTTTAAATGAAGCTCCCGATACCAAATATCTTATGATTAAAGTGGCAACCATTTTTGGATTATTTGGAGCGTGCCGTCGTGAAGAACTCTGCAAATTGAGCGTAGATGACATTGAAGAAACTATACAGTCATTACTAATTCATATTTCGGATACCAAAACCAACATTCAAAGAAGTTTTTGCATCGTTGGACACTACGTGAATTATTACCGTGAATATGCTGTATTACGCCCAACTTCTGTTACTCACCGTCGATTTTTCCTGAATTACTCTAACTACAAATGCACTATTCAACCAGTTGGAATAAATACTTTTGGGAAGATGCCTTCCACTATTGCTGAATTTCTGAAATTACCAGATCCGCAGCAGTTTACCGGCCATTGCTTTCGAAGATCTTCAGCATCTCTGTTAGCGAATTCAGGAGCAAATTTGACTACAATAAAACGACATGGCGGGTGGAAGTCCTCAACTGTAGCTGAGGGTTATATCGAGGATTCCATTGAAAATAAAAATAAAATAGCTGATAAAATGTTTCCTGGTATAAGTTCTAGTTCTTTCCCAGCATTATTTGATCATCCCACTTCAATAATAGCACCATCATTGATTGGCGATGAAGCTTCTGCAGTTACTTCGTCAGTTAATATCACAAATTGTACAAATTGCCAAATACATATTTATAAGTAATTTTGATTCTGATTGTTATAATAGTATTAATATCTGATTAAAGTGTTTCTATTAGAGAGATCTATATTACTGAGTATCCATCATCTCATCTGTCATTTTACTTTTAACACTAGTGTTAAAAGTACTTTTAACACTAGTGTTAAAAGTGATTTTGTGAAAACGTCAGGTTTTTGTTCATGTGTCAATGAATTAAAAACGTCATTTTTAATGTCAGTTGTACAAAAAATAATTTATTGCATTTATTGAAGATTTGGCCATCCACGATTTAAAAAAAAATTATCAAAATTAAAATCAACCAGATAATCTAGTACGATTGGGTTTTGATACGAAGATCGATTGTAACACCACCAAACTTAATATGTTAGTAGTTGAAACAATGATTAATACGAAAAAAAAAAAACAAAAGAAAATGTATACTAAAATTCCATATTTCATTCAATATATTTTTTTTTTGTTCAAAAATTAATAAATAGATTTTTGCTATAATCTTGGAAAAAAATTATTCTTCGTAATTTCTTATGAAATGCGCTCGTTTTCTCAGAAAACGTTATTGAACGCCGACATCAACTTTCAGGTTCACGTTTACCCGCCACTGAAAGTTCTCGCGGAGCCGAATATTTGATTGGTCATAACTCTGCTAAAAATGATCGGAGAAGGAAAAGGAAAAGTTCATATCGTTTCTGAAGTCTCCTACCTAATACACAGATAATATGCGAGTATTAGTTTACCTAAAATGGGTTTTGTCGCACTTTAAGGAGAATTTTGCGGATGATCCGAAAATCATGAATAATTTAGTGAATATGAAACCATTATACTGAAGCAGCAACCCATACCCTCTTTGGACTATATGCAACAATTTCAAAGTAGTGTGACAGGTCCTACTTATACATGCCAGAAAAAACTTTGTTTTACTCCTGCCTCATTTTCAACTCACCCATAAAACAGCCATTCTCTTCAGTAAATGTTGAATTTTAAATTTTGTAAATATTTCTGATGACTGAAACAAAGTTTTCGCTAGTTTACTGAAATCATTTTGTAAACTCACATGAATATTCTATTTATTTCTAGCTTTCAGCTTTACGTGAATGAAGGTACTGAAAGGAGTAATATTGGAAAACTTCTAAAGTGAGTTCATAGGAGAATTGAAAAAGCTTTTCATGGAAATATAGTTGGATTATCAAGTTAGTAGCGCAAAAGTTTCCAAAGTCTCGGCAAACATGAAGGAACTGATTAACAAATGAGCGAGTTGCGATTTACTGTAGTAAATTGCATGAAAAAATTGGCTTAATCTGGAATTTAACTAGCAATTCAAACAACTTATTGATAAGTCAATATTCGGTATGGTATCGTATGGTATATTTTTGTACAACCTTGCAGAAATCGCAGTCTAAATTTACTTATATCTACTTTTTATGGAAGGTTATTATGCTGGTCACAGTTATAGACTTTTATTGGCAACATTCCTGACAGTAATTCACTAGAAACATACAATTCGTTTCAGTGTAGGAATTCAAAAATTGTGTGGGAGAAAACAAAAACACTAGTAACTCATTTACTAAGATGGATTGTATCTTACTTACTAGTGACTCATAGGCTATTTAGTATGTCAAAAAATAAAAATTGATGATTGACAAATTACCCATATGGCACTGTTGAAAAATTTCCTAGTTTGAATGGTAATACACCTGCCCGATTCAGTGTTGTTACATTTCAACAATAGTGCTCAAGAGGTGGCGTATGTAGGTCGTAACAGAGTCTACACAGAACTTTTTCACTATATCAACATTTCCGTCGACGAAAGTGTAAGAAGGAAAGATTGGGAAGGCAATATTAGTCAGAAAGATCCGAAATGCTTTCACATATTAATTGAGACAATAATTACATTACTATATGTGATTCCTTCAACAATATGCTTATATTGTGGAGGATAGTGTATAGCGATAATAACAATATTGACTCAACAAACCTATATTAGTTGCTGATCAACATCTTTGATGACCTCCCATGTAATAATGTTGGCCAACAATAGGATATGCTTATGTTCCATTAACCTCAATAAACTGGTATATTACCCCCTAAAGCTGAATCAATTGAGACGAGACATTACAAATTATTGACCAACACCCAAGGGATTGAATACAAGGACATGTGGGAGACAAAAAATATGGGAGAACTGTTGAAGATATCTTGCAATGGAAATAATTTCGATAATCCAGGAGATAATGATTTTTCAAGTATGAAATGCATTTGATAAGCAATTTGGTCTTATTCAGCTCTCATGATTGTATTACCAACATAAAAGTAAACTGAGGATGGTGGGTATGGAACAAAATCCTTTTAAATAACTTGAATACTCATGGAAAGGAAATTCTCTGACTGCACTATAATTATTATAACAATAACACATGCTCCCACAGTGGTTTTGGAAGAATATTTCATAATATAAATGGGGAACTAATACATCTACTGAGAACTGAAAATGATGCATTTCTCAATCATTTCAGGGTTATAGAACGTTATTCAATAACATCATGGTAAATGGTATTTGAATGATCGATTATACCCAATAAATATCTCTTTCAATTCACAAGAACATAACTACTGCATTTAAATTGGACTTCCAGTAGAGATGAATGATGATGTAGTACGAGCATTTAAAATATGCATGTACTGCATTCAGACGTGTCAGATCCATCAGTTATTCCCAACTGGACTAACCAGTTTCTTGAAAATATAATCAATAACTTTAGTATCTCTCGTGATGCAGAAAAGATCGTAAGAAATTATGAATTGCTCAATCATTCGTTATAACATATATTTCTAGAACGTTTCAGTTCGAAGGTGGCAACTTGAGGAGAAATATTTTTTATCAATCATATTCGGAGTACCAGTATCAAGTGAAATGTTTTACTGTGGTTTCTTGAATTTGGATACAGTTCATCACAAAAATATTGAACAAATTTTAATCTGAAAATTCAAAATGAAAACTGACAACGTGTTGTCTTCAAGACTAGTCTGCAGAAAATGAATCCAAGGCATTGAAGCAGCCAGGGGTGGCTTTGGGGCTGCAGCCCCCCCCCAAGACACCAAATGACTATTGAAATGATGGCGTAGAATACGGGAAAAATGTTGAAAAAAATCTGGAACGTTTAGAAGTTTTTTTTTGGCGGTATTATGTGCTAGAATGCCTGATCCTAGCACACCTTTTACATTTTTCGCATTTTGCGACCATAACGAGTCACATTCGCTAAAAACATATGTATATAGAAAGAAAGCTGAGAAAATTTTCTACGAAAAGATGTTACTGTTTGCTGGCCTAACAGTTGGCTTGTAGGCGTTATAGGTGGTTTTGTGTGCTAGGATGTCGGATTCGTGCGATACAATTTTTGTTGCATATTTATCGTTTCGTATCGTTTTATGATACACCGTGTATCCGAACATATTCAAATTATACATTTTCGAAATCAGCATAAAATTTTAAGTATATCAGTGGTAACTTCGAGTGAATCTGATGACTTTGGATTTCTAGCCATTTTTAAGGTATATCCCTTTGATGTTTTTTCGGCTGAAAATTCATTTAGTGCCAATCGACTCGAAAATCATAGCATATACTAATTTTGGCATGCTGAATCGATTGGCGTGCGCAGAATTTCTCTAACTCGATTCGGTCGTCGGATGAAAATGTTGGTGCCATTTTCCCGACAAAAAATTTTCTAATTTTTTTCATTTTATGTTCGTCAAATTCAATCTTTTTCTATACGCTGACCGAATTTGAAATCGATTGCTAGTCAAGTATAGCTTTGGTGGGCGTTTTGACGAACGTGTGCACTTAGACTTGGACCGATTTTTAAATCAATTATTTTTTATTTTTCGAATACTGTGTCATGTTAAATTGATGGCGAAGAATATGGAAAAAATATTGAAAAAATTCGAAAATTTTTGGAAAGTATTTTTCGCTGGTGGTTTTATGTGCTAGGATGCCAGATCCTAGCGCACCTTTTACATTTTTCCCATTTTGCGACCATAACGAGACACATTTGTTAAATACATAGGTATATAGAAAGGAAGCTAAGAAAATTTCCTACAAGTTGATGTTATCGTTTGCGTGCCTAACACTTCGCTTGTGTTAATGATAATCCCGCTGACGAAAAAAAAGGTCTGGTAACTGATAAATTGTATGTTCGGGCCCTTCTAAACTGAAATTTTAGCTGCGCCACTGATTCAAGGAACTCATATGATTAGAATACAAAAAACTACTCCATCATAGTACCAAGAACACCCAATGTATAAGCTAAGCTAGACTACAAAATGTTTGGTATTTATTATACTTGAATTAACGAATTAATTAGTTATAATAACTAGCAACGACTAGGGATTATCGACTATTGACTAAATATTCCATATCCATTAATATACTTCTATTCATGTACTGAAAGAAGGTAATGTGTGCTTTGGTTTTACCGTAAGCAACGCTGACGTATGACCAAGCTCGGTCATCGGACTCGTCCTTAAGGAATGAACTTTAATTTAAATACCAAAATCAAAGAATGAACTTTTTCTAAACCTATTTTTCTATAGCTATACATTCAGTATGGTGTGTATCAATTACATTGTACCTTGAGATCTCATGGCATTTTTGAATGCATGGGATGAAAATACGATGGCTGCGAACACTTTCCTGAATTTGACAATAAAATAGACAACGCATGATATGAAATGAAAGACACTAAACTGAAAACTCATCTGTTTTTCACCAAATGCAAGAGAATGAAAAAGTCAACTCTGAACGTTCCAACGTCTTCTCTTGATTTCAATGGGCTTGTAGTTTTTGTGCCTTTTCATCATCAAAATTATCGCAAAGCCAGTTTGTAATCATCGCCACAAATTGTGAAGAAGTAAAAATCAAAAACAAAAAAATCATGTTCCTAAAAAAGTTTTAAAATTTCAACTTTCTCGTAACGAACCTTTTTCAAAATGGGAGTCTGAATCCATGCAACAATTCCATCTGTTTATTCAGATCTCTTTCCGATATCTGGATATCGATAACCATCTTCCTGAGTACATACCTGCAACAAATAGAAACGAATATGAAGCCAATTCAGAAACCCGACAACAATAATGTTTTAAATTCCAAGTCTAACGTCTATAATGCTCCTATTAGGACCCAAAATGGGGGAATATCTGAACGCTATTGTAAGAAATCACGTCGAAATTTCAAAGTGAACATTGAAAAGGCACTATTTCAACCCAGTCATTATAGATATGGCTTTAGCCACGGCAAAATACTGCTGATGAAACTAGAGAAGAGAGTTAGGGTAATTTACAAGTTTTATTCGACATATTAACAAAGTTTGTTCGGGTAACTTCAAGCTTGGATGGCATGAATGGAAGTGCAAATAATCGGGAACCAAAATTGGCTGTTGAAGTAACGAGGATCTCTCAATTTTAGGAGAGGTTTGTTCATATCTTGCCGACGGAAATACAGAGGAAAAATGGGAGATAATCCAACAGTGGAAGATACAGAATGATATCAAGATATGGAAGTGAGAGAAGGAAGACAAGACAAGTAGAAACAGTGTCAGAAACATAAAAATGAATAAAAAATAATTTTGAAGAAATGATCATAGATATAAAAGCACTACAAAGTTATAAATTTAAGAAAATTCATAGAAAAAATAATTTTGAAGAAATGATCATAGATATAAAAGCACTACAAAGTTATAAATTTAAGAAAATTCATAGAAGGTACCTGTATAGAATTTCCGTAACCTAGTAAACTGACGCGGTTCTGTAATTTCCAATATTAAATGAATAATTTTCTATCAAACTGTGTTTTATTGATGGTGACATTACTATGCAGTTAAGTGACAGTTCTATGTGGTGAAATGCCACTTTATTAAACCATTTTTAATCTAGTAAAATAGCGCAGTATCCTGTCGGATGTAGTCCAATGTTCAGCGTGGCTTTAGCCGGGAAAGTAGTAGTTTTCTGTTAGATATTACAAAAAAATCACATTTTTCATTTTTCAATTTTCATGGAGAATGTCACTTTTCAAGTTTGTCTTTCAGCCGCAGATGATTCCAAGAAAAGGAAATATAAAGAATAATAGGTAGGTGACGATTATTTTTGGACCAAATGAGCAAAATCAATAATTTCTCATTTCCTTCTCAGAACTGGAGATGGTGATATTCAAGCACAAACAACAGATACAGAAAGGGACAGTTGTAAAAGTAGTAAGGATCAGTGGGGGACAAGTAAAGTCTCAAAGAGATACAGAGAAAGACATAATGGACTTGGAGACACAAGTGGTGATGATGTAGGAAAAACTACATGTGGAAAGGTTGCAGCATAAAGGATGATAATTTCATAGAGATAATTGAATACATAAGAAAAAAACGACAACTGAGGTGAAACAAAAACAGAACCAAATAAGAGTAGTCATAAACAAACAGTAAAAAAGACATGAGTACAAAGATAGTAGAACTAGGCGTGAAAAGGAAGTTAGAGAGGGAGATACATAGAGAGGAGCTGAAATTGCATGCAAAACAGAAATTCATTCATAAAAGGTGAGTGTTAATAATTTAATTATGAGAAACTAAATACACCAGAACCGAGTTATTGAAAAAAATGCAGATTCATCTAGGGCGCATCTCGGATAGAACCCGAATGATATCCTCAGGGATAATCCTGTTCTCGTTCGCATTCTGAGCGAGTTCAATTAGATTTCAGGAATGTGGCAGAATTTCTTTTTCCATTGCATGAATGTTTCCGGCTTGAAATTGAAATCCAAAAAAGTAGTCATTAACAAACCCCGCCGTAAAAAATTACCGGCGTTCTTTCAAATTGAAAGAGGTAATTCATTCTCGAGTAATTAATCATCTTCCTGGTGGGCCCAATTTGTATTAGGGAGCTTTCGTCTGAAGATTGTACACCAGAGCCCTAATGAAATGAACAATTGATTTTTGAAACGTGAACTTAACGAGAAAGGTTCAGTGTCATGACTAATTAGAAATTTCAGGAGATCTGTTTCGAAATACGAAATGCCTAAATTGATTACGAAAACGAAATAGGAACTTTTATCTTATTCGATTTTATAAGGTAGTGGCTTCCTTTGTCTTCTGAAGAACTACAAGAAGTTGATATAAATGAATAGGAATATTACATTTCTTGCAGATTATTTGAAATCTTTACATCCTATCAATTGTAACTTTTTTTTGTATGGTACGACCCCACATGAGATACATGAAACAATACTCAAGTTGCAGTAATCCTCAAAAACTGACGTTAATGGCTTGAATAATACACTTCTGGAAGTGTCAGTTGGTAGTTTGGTGGAACCATTTTGACTGTTTCGAATACTGACTGTTTTATTCAAGGTTTTTTGCTAAGTATCGTCAAAATCGTTATACCTCCGCATGAAAAAGGAGATTAGGGAGAAGGTTGACAATTTTATTAAAAGTTGGCGACTGGGAAATCCTGGCAACTTTAAATCTTACACTCTGCCCAATTTGGCTTCACAACTAAGGCTTTTCCTAGAGGGGCAAAAGTTATTGACCATGTGTGACCTCTTCAGGGCCTTCGAATGTGCTTCTCATGAACTCTTATTGGAAAAGCTTTCTTTTTATGGTTTAAGAGGCATGCCATTGAAATTATGTCTCATCTCATCTTGAAGGAAGAAAACAATATGTTCACTTGAAGAGTAATTCCAGATCTGAACTCAAAACTATTGTACACGGAGTCCCCAAGGATCCATTCTAGGACCACCGCTATTCCTTATTCACATCAATGATCTGTGTTAGGTATCCTTATATGTTGACGAAACGTCAAGTTGTCCGTTTTTCAGATGTTACATCTCTTATGAGCTCAAATAGAGACTTTTCAGTTCTGCTTGACGAAGCAGATACTCATATTAGAAGCACACAATATGTGGAAACTTTCCAGAATTATTTTTTTGCTTAGGAGTATCTGAGTACCTAAAATGTGTTTTGTCCCACTTCACATAACCCTTTTACGATATTTACGGAGGATCCGTAAGTCATGGATATTTTAGTTGATATGGAATAATTATACTGAAGCAGGAATCAGTACCCTCTTTGGACCATATGCAACGATTTAAGACTAGTGAGACAAGTCTCACTTATGCATGCCAAAGAAAAAAGTGGGTTTTACTCCTGCCTCAGTTTTCAACTCACCCATAATTCCGGCAATTTCTTCAGTTAATGTTGAAAATAATCGCTCATACACATCCTACATAAAAACCGAAGTATGTGATTTCCAACTTGAGGTTTGCACTTCACAATTGTGTTGTTAAAAATATATATGCAGGATATGAATAAGCGATTATTTTCAACATTTAGTGAAGATAATTCCGATTTTTTGGTTAAGTTGAGTAAATGAGGTTGGAGTAAAACAAAGTTTTTTTTTGGCATGTATAAGTGGGACCTGTCACACGACTTTGAAATTGTTGCATATATCTCGTGAAGTGCGACAAAACACATTTTAGGTACTCAAATACTGGCATATTATATTTGCATGAGAAGGTAGGAGTCTTCAGAAACGATATGAACTTTTCTTTTTCCTTCTTCGATTATTTTTAGCAGAGTTATGACCAGTCAAATATTCGGCTCCGCCAGAACTTTCAGCGCCGGGTAAGTGTGAACCTGAAATTTGATGTCGGCATTCAATCAAGTTTTCTGAGAAAACGAGGGCATCGCATAAGAAATCACTAAAAATAATTTTTGTGTAAAATTGAATTATTCTTCACCCTGTTGAGTTGTTTTTCCGATAAATCATATACTTTCCAAGATTACAGCAAAAATCTATTTATATATTTTTAAACGGAAAAAAAATATGTACCACCCCTTGAATTTTGGTAAACAATTTTTGTTCGTGTTAATCATGGTTCCAACTACTGGCATACCAAGTTTGATGGTGCTACAATCGATTCTTGTGTTAGAACCCAATCGTACTGGATTAAAAAATTAACGAGAAAATACCACCAATTCTATTTCATTTCTCAATATTTCCCAGATTGAGCAAACTTTTATTTATCAATACTGACCAGTTAAACTCGACTTTTACATGCCTAGACAAAACGAAATCTTTGGTAATCAATCGCCTGAACAAACACAAATAATTTTCTCTTCCTGTTTTTCTTTCCTCCATCGAACAAGTTTCAATCGATAGTCTTCTGTTGTTCCCAAATATTTGGGAAAGTTTACAGAGCGTAACAGTTCCCATTTGTAGCGGTCCGGTTGTTCCCTTGACGAGTTTTTCGGGTTGATATAGGTTATTATTTCATCGAGAGATTTTCAGCAGAGAAGGCGAATTCCATTAATGAAAGAGGTTTTATTGTATTTTCTCCCTTTCTGATATAATTGTTGGAATACCGAGAAGGAAAATTCAGGAGATATAGAAATGATTGAAATTTGACCCAGAAAATTAATTTTTTTTATTCTATTGTACATTATACGACTGTCGAAACATTTATCTTGCAAGTTATACTATTTTGTTCTTAGAGTCATAATATACTTTTACGTCATCATCAGTGTTCCATTCGTTTCATTCACGTATTGAAATTAGGACATACAGCATACATGAAATATGTATTCATGTTTCCTCAAATTTCAACACCCCGTATCTTCGTAACAGAAAATTTCTGGGCCATAGTTTATGAGGCAGCAAACTATCACTCATTTCCCATGTTAAACCCTTAAACACCTACATATCATCAAGGAACACCCTTTTAAATAATTATTCATTGAACATCATGTACTTTAAAAAAAACGAGCACAAAATTTCGGGGTAGAGCACTCAAGTGTCTCAAGTACCTCCTAGTTAACTGATAATTTTTCGATTGAAAAAATATGGATTTGCCATATTGCTCTGTCTACTTATTGTAAGGCTAGCAGAATAAAATTTCGGAATACATCACTTAAATAGCTCCTAATTAACTGATCATTATTCGATTAGAAAAAATATAGAAACGATATTTTGCTCTGCTGACTTTTCGTTGAGCTAGCAGAACAAGTCATATAGAGCGCGAAATTTGGGTATTTAAATAGCTCCTAATCAGCTGATAATCTTCCTATTGAAAAATATGGATACGTCATGTTGCTCTGCTAAGTTTTTGTTGAGCTAGCATAACATGACAAATTTTTATAAAAAAACACACACAAAAGCACAACATTTCGGAATGGAGCACTTAAATTAGCTCCTGATAATCCGATAACAAAATATAAAATGTGCTTACCTTGCTCTGCTGACTTCATTGACATCAACGATTTTTTATTACGAATAAATCATCCTGTATATTGATGCATACCGAGGGGGAAACTACTCTTTCATTAGATGTACATCATAACATTTTCATTAATTCATTATTAATTTTTATTAAATTCATTATTCGAAATGTCGTAAACTCGCCAGAAATTATTTTTGCGCAAAAAAAACATTGGAAAACTGATTTAGAGCTAACCAACTTGAGAACGGTTAGAGATAGATGGATTCTGTTAGTTCCAATCGATTCAGAATGGCCGAATTAGTATATACTGAGAATTTGAACGAAAAAAATCTACGGACAAAAAAGTCGAGTAAGTCATGATAGATAATTTTTTGAACTCCTTTATTTTTCACTTTTCGAATTTCAAATTTTTGTCCCCGAACGTATTTTGACGTGCTGATTCCGAATCTTCGAACGAAAATATCGAAAACTCATCAGACATATTTTTGGCGCCAAAAAAACGATTTGAAAACTGATTCAGAGCTCATCTACTCGAGAACGGTTAGAGATAGACAAATTCTGCGAACGCCAATCGATTCAGAATGGTCGAATCAGTATATATTGTGAATTTCGAGTTGCAAGGGGTTCACCCCTAAAAATCATCAAAAATACTAAGTCGTCACATCGACTTGAAATTCGCACTGTATATGTAAAATTTTATGCTCATTCCAAAAATGTATGATTTTTATATGCTCAGATATACGATTTAACCAGAAAAGGGTGTTTAAGGTAAAAAACCCAATTTTCTAAGATTTTTCATTTATAATTTTTCGAATTTAAATTTTTTGTCCTCGAACGTATTTTTCATTAGAGATAATTACTGCACTGCTTTCATTAGGTGTACAAAAAATGACTAGTTGTTTCCCCCTCGATGCATACCTATTTAAATTCTAGGTTGAATATTTTATTAATATTCTCTACCTATCTTCAACTGTTTTTATGAAAAATGAATTAAATAATTAAAATTCATAGACGCATTTTGTTGGTCCAAGACCAAGACCAAGACTGTCAAGACTGAGCCAGTATCGTCTTGATCTTGAAACATCAGGACCAATACCAAGACTACATTCATTTTTCGAGACCAAGACTAAGACTGGTCAGTCTCGCGAAATCCTAGTTCAGAGGTTATTCATGCAGATCCAGTTTTTCTGCTAAAGTGAATTTTTTTTATTGGTGCGTCGATTACTAAGATCATTAGCACCACATTTCATTGCTGTCAGATATTCAGAGATGTTACATCCATATGGGCACCAAGCCATGTGGGAATATTAGGAAATGAAATGGCCGACTTGGCAGCACGTAATGCTGCAAAGACTGAAATTGCTGAAGCCAGAATCATAAGGACGGGTGATATCAAGTCGGAGCTGTTAATGATCTGGCAAAAGCAACGGAACCAGGTTGATAACAATTTAAAATCACTGAAACCCTATATCCGATCGTGGCGACCCCCTACAACTATGCCCAGAGCTGATAGAGTCAAAATACATCGGCTGAGATTTGGACACACAAAACTAACACATGCATTTCTTCTAGAGGGCACAGACTCTCCGATTTGTGATCTGTACGGAGAACGAATCACCATATTGCACATCATTTGTGTATGCCCAGTATACCGAAATATGCGCCAACTTTTTGATATACCAGATCACCTGGCAGAAAATTTCAGAAATGCCTCAGTGATTGTAAATCTAATGAACTTTCTTCGAGCAACAGACCTCCTGAATAAAATGTAACATCTCATTAAAATATTAAGTTTACTTCTATAAAAACAAACTTCCTTGTAACTCAAGTGATAAACAAGACCAACTGATTAAGTTTGGTTGTCTGTTTATTCAAATTTATTATCACAACTTTGATGAATTTACATTTGATCAAATTTCTGCTGATATCGATCTAATAATCTGCTGCTGTACAGTATATATCTAATCAGAGAACTTGCTGGGGTCAGGCAAAAATTAACATGCCTAAGTGGGTCGAAATTGTTTTTTTTTCTGGAAAATTGCCTACTGTGTTTTCCAAATAACCCGAAATGTACTTTTAATTGAATTTTTCCCGCAGTCAGTTCATTGCACATCCCATTCAGGGCCGCATTTTCTTGTTTGCATATGTAAATTTCCGAAATACAAACTGGTTTTTCATCGAAATTGCCAGGTGTGTTAGATGTGAAATCACGTAATTGCAAAATTTTATTAGTTCGATTTTTGCTGTTTGCTCTCGGTAGCTCTTCCATGCAAAAGGGAAATGTTAACGGTGGAATGTGTTCGAACTGTAACAGCACGTTGGCGAAATATACAGAACACAAATGAAATCACAGTAGGTTTTCAACAAATTAGTTCATTTTTCATTTGATGGATTGCTTGGCTTTTTGAAAATTATAATAATCTATTCACAAATACCACAACAACTTCTATTTAAGTTTGTTTAAGGATGTTGCCTTGGTCTTCTTTGGTTGAAATCTCCAAACGTTTCAACTGCAACTGTGGCAGTAATCTTCAGTGGCGGGGTCGAAGTACTCTTCTTGACGTACCAATGAAACTCAGTTATACCGGGTGTCCACGAAAGGTGGCTCGCCCCTATAAATATTTTGTTTTTGAAGTTATTGGAATAATATTTGGAGGATCTATATAATACATAAAACTCCATTTTTTTAAAAGTGGCTCAGCTTCGTGCAACTTCTGGTCTCACCGGAAGTGATATAAACTTTCGATTTTTGAATGAGCACTCATCATTTGTTACAATTTGTAACCAAACATTTTTGAGATTTTGAAATTTATTTTTGAATTTAGAGGGTTATGAATACGTTCACATTATCAATTTTAGTCCTAAGTGTTAGGAAAAATACAATTTTATGGTTTTTGGTTAAAATGCATCTGTTGGGTGGAATTTGATTTTTAAATTATTATTGCTATTTTTTTTTCAAACGGCATCATAGTGGCTCGTCGGGTCAGAAAAAAAAGAGGATTTCATACGATTAATTTGATACTGCACACTATTAGATCTCGAAGAAAATTGCGTTTCAGAAATGAAGACACTAAGAAGAATACTGGACCTTTTAAAAACTGAAATAAATGAATACCAACCCAGAAATAATAATGATATACTGAAGGAGCTAGATGGAGCAGACGTGATGAAAAAATACAAAGACATATTATGTGAGTATGTAGAGCAGGAATCAGAGGAAACACATCAATAATTCACAGTCAAGGCTTATGATAACCATGCGAAAGAAAACGAGGTGGACTAAGATCTACTAGAATACGAGAAATGAAGGCAAACCTTAGAGCGAGCCTTAGAGGAACAAAAATACACATTTGTTTCAATCCAGTTGGCTAATCACCAGTTAAAAGGAGAACCGTATACAATGTATTTCAAACTTGTTGGTCATGATCAGTAGGGTGTGGTCAAATTGAAAAATGGACAGTACTTGAATGAAAAACAAACACAAACGCAGCCAATAAGAGTTCTGTCAATAACATTATCAATATTTTATACAATTAGAAAGTACTCATCAAGGTGATACCTCATTTTAAATAATTGGGAAAAATGAAGAATCAGCAGTTATCTTGGTATATTGTTCAAACTTTAATTTACATATCCATTTGTACATACACCTTTTTCCCTAAATAATGAGCTCGACAAGTGATATTGGTAGGACTGAAAAAAACATCTTATTGGTACACCTGAAAATACATGACGACCAGTATCATATTGGCAGGTATAGAGCCCCGCCAAACATTGAAATATTGTTCATACATATATAGAATGCCACATACGTGAACAGATTCCTTGAATTGGAAGAATATTTTGGTCGTATTTGAGATCGACATTCCTATCCAGAAAAATGAGTACACAGTGGACAAATCACCTAATTACTCTCAGGAGTCAGAAAATCATTGGCTCGAATGGATCGTAATTATTGTACCGCAGTGTTTTCCCGTAGAGACTCCTCGTTATAGTTTCTCAAAACAAACGCAATCAGAAACTTAGAACAGCGGCAAAACTTTCGACTTTTTCCATTATTGAACGATTCTGCTTCGGGCGTTTCATTGTGAATCTAAAAACTTCTCAGAGAAAACAATGAACGAACTCCAAGTTATCTTGGAATGAGTGAAATGGAGCAGCCAGCCATACAGAAATTTTGAGAAGGTAAGCTCTCAAGTTTGGTTCATTTCAGTATCAGGTAGCTCTTTGCTGCTATTATAATCATCAGACTTTTCAATTATTCTAGAAGTAATGGAAAAGTCAACAATTCCTGATTTCTTCGCAATAATGTATGTATGTATTAATTTCCGTTTAGAGTTCCTACAAGGCAATCTCCGCAATTGCTAGTTGCATGTAAAATGTAACATGAAACATTTGGACCACCTATAGATCGATTTCTGGGTTCTTGCCCTCATCAGTATAGGGTAGGTCGGAAATTCATTGGATGTAGTTCGTCGTGATACTAGCTAGGAATGTAGTTATTTCATGGTGGATTTTTAACCCAAATATATTCCTATATTGTATAGAAAAATTGCAGTGAGTATCCTGGTATGGCGGGACATCTAGTTTCTAACTTGATAAGCAGCGATTCTTTTCTGTTATGATACGTTCCCTCTTTGCGAACAAGTGGGTATTGTTTAGTTGGGCTGAGGTTGAGATGGCGCTCGTAGTTTGGTTATCACCGATCTACGGGTGGTGTCTCAGCTTTTGCCTTTACATAGATTGATAATTGGACCATTTGTTGCAATCATTAGTTATAGTTTGCAGAGACCTACCCTATACTGATGAGGGTAAGAACACAGATATCGATCTATCTAAATTCAACGTTCGTCGTGATATTGCCAGGAAAGTAGTTCTTTTCTGATGGATTTTTGAGCCAAATGTATAAGTAAGTACGGCTTATCGTACACGAGAATTTATTTATGTATTGTCGTGTAATGTGTTCCAGAAATATCAAGAAGGAAATGATATTTTATGTCCCAACTATTCCTTTCAATGACATCGTACATAATATCTCTGTCATCTATTCTCAGAATTTCACTCGACGAAAAAATATTTCGATGTACATGTGCCATTCATGTGTGAAATGAAACTATATTCGAATGAAACTTCAACTATAGAAAATAAACACTTGTGCAGATACTCAGTTTTGAGTGGAAAAAATTATTCCGGAATGCCGACGTATATATGAGAGCCAGCTGAATACACCATTATTCATGAATACTTTTGCTGTCTTTCGAAGACGCTGAATTGATTAAGAATAGTGTTTGTTTGTATAGATAGGAATATCTGAAGTTTGGTTGAAGTTTTGACATAACCAATGCAGGATTCCACAAAGACGGAAATGTGGTGGAATATAATATTTGTTTTGAATACATTCCTTCATCCGAAGTTCTTTTGGAAATGTTCAGCACTGCCAGACTATAACGTAAATGATTGAAAGGCATATGGAAGGTTATAAAAAATATGACACAGTTTTTCTCTTGGAGATACATCTCTCAGATAATTATGAAAATTTCAAGTTACAAATCCTTCAGACAGCTTTTCACTGTTCCTTCTCCAAATTAATGATTTGTTGGGAGATATATCATATCCAGTGCACAGTTTTGCGGATGATGATACCCTTCATAGCGCTTTCTCTTCCAACGCTCCAATATCAGCAAGAGAAAGCAAGAATGTACGAGGAAGAATCGTGAATGAAATCATTACCATTCTAGAATGGGAATTGGTAGAATTCAATGCTTATAACACTAAAGCCTGTCCTCCTTCAGAAGGGTCAATCTCACAGTTGCCAGCGTAACTATTCCACGAGTAAACATTCCAACGAAATCTTCCAAACTTCTAGATTCTGTCCAAGAAAGAGCCATTCGTCTCTTCGGTGATACTACGCTCAGGAGCTCACTTTTCTGGAAAGGTTGGCGATCTGTCTTTGTTTCATAGATATCTTCTGATCTTCCAAAATATCATCAATAACTCCACCGTTAGCGGTTACATCGAGACTGACCCGTTGAGCTCAGTTCTCCCATCCATATGCCTTCACTTCGGAGACATGCTGAACATCTCTTCACCAGAGCTCGTTCTTTGAGCTCACTGCTTCGAGAGGTTTTCCCTGATGCATAAAGCCTGCACAAATTTGGGAAAAACACCCATTCTTAACAAGTCTCCTTCAAATATCACGGTGTTCTCTGAACAATACAAGGTTTTTCTTCTTGTGAGAACCAGAATTAAAAAAAAAATTAGTGTCTTCTTCAAGGATGATATCAGGTGTTCACGTATATATTGTTAAAATTATAGTAAACCTTGGAGAAGTGATATGTTTTTCTAATGCATTATTTGGGGAAAATTTATATATGAATAACGTGAAAACGTCGTAAATAAACGTCGAAACGTCGGCAAGTTCAGATAATTTCTACTGCAAATCCAATTTTGACTTTAAGGGCGTAAATTCAACATAATAATCTGTTTTGAATGTCAACCAAACTACAAATATTTTCCGAGAATTTGGGTCACCCTGTAAATAAAATCAACGCGTCCGTCTTCCTTCATGAATGGTCGATTCCTCTACTGCCCTACCAACGATTCATAAATATCCCACGAACAGCTACGGCCGTCGACACTCGTACAACCAGTCCCACTTCCCATTGGCCGAGCGGCGTAACACCTGTAACACGCTCGGTCACGGCACACTGGATGTACTTGGCAAGAATGTGAACTGATTTAAATGCATCATGTACTTAGTTACGGACGAAGATACGCTTAATTTATTGTTTGACGCTGTCGACGAAATTGTTTATAATGATATAATGACGAGCTCGATAGAGATCGAAATTATAGTAGGCGAAATTGTATGTTATAACTTGGGATGGCTATCATTACGATCTCGGTTGTGGTGTGATTGGAAATCAGGTAGCTACTATAATATTATGGACTATTTATGAGTTTCAGGATTCATTTTGGAGACCTAAAGGACCCCGCAACAACCCTTATGGAAAATGGCTCTCGGTGAAATTGGCTGAAACTTTAGGATATTGTAGATATCGATGTCCTGATTGAATATCGCAATGGGCACAAAGTCCAAAAATGGAAAGTTTTTGAGATACAGGGTGTCAAACATGCAGAGAGAAGGATGTTACTTACCTTCAAAAAATCAATAGTATGGCGATTATTTGGTTACAAAAAGTTAGGGAACATAATTGCAATCTTAATATTGTCGTCTCGAGTTGTAATGAAACGTTCTAAGACACCATATACAGGATTATTAACAATTACATAATTTTTATGTTATTCTTTGAACAAAATCAGTCGAGTGCAAAAGCTGGTAGACTTGCAGAATGAGTGAATATCATTTGATTTTGATATTGGGTGATCTGAGGTTACTTTTATACAGGGTCACTCAAAATTTTCTTTTCTGATATTTATTTAAATTTTTTTAAGAAACATCGATACAAATTAAACTTAAAGTAGAAAACTAAATATAATATGGTCAATAGTTGCTGGTCAACGGCGTAATGATGCAGCTATCAAAAGGGAGACTACTTCATTGAGAATTGTTTTTACTTGTTCATACCTTGTCTGTAAATACATTGTAATTACCGGTATGCACATGGTTACTAAAAGGACAAATGTGAGTCACTTTTATTATAATTGAATGAAACTATGTAATAAAATTATCATTCGATAACTACAGGTTCCTGTTCCATATCCACATTAGCATCGTTTATAACATTCAATAAACCTGTATCAGGATATTTTATGTTCGCTTGATGTCGAGCGTAACATAGGTACTAAACAATTTTCAATGAAGTAGTCTCCCTTTTGATAGCTGCATCATTACGCCGTTGACCAGCAACTATTGATCATATTTTATTTAGTTTTCTACTTTACGTTTAATTTGTATCGATGTTTCTTAAAAAAATTAAAATAAATACAATCAGAAAAGAAATGATTTTGAGTGACCTTGTATAAAAGTAACCTCTGATCACCCAATATCAAAATCAAATGATATTCACTCATTCTGCAGGTCTACCAGCTTTTACGCTCGACTGATTTTGTTCAAAGAATTACATAAAAATTATGTAATTGTTAATAACCCTGTATAATGGTGTCTTCTCTCCTCTCTGCATGTTTGACACCCTGTATCTCAAAAACTGTCCATTTTTGGACTTTGTGCCCATTGAGATATTGAATCAGGACATCGATATCTACAATATCCTGAAGTTTCAGCCAATTTCACCGAGAGCCATTTTCCATAAGGGTTGTTGCGGGGTGCTTTATGATTTGTTTTGAAAAGAGCAAGTAGCGAAAGTGTTACTCAAAACTATTGAAAATCTCCATCCTATTGATTGTTGGAAAATGCAATAAAGCTCTGTACTTTTTACGCACTGCAGAAGGTAATATTTTTCGAGTGTGTGAAAACTATTACATATGATGGGAATCAATTACACGTATTCGTATAATTAAGAGTTCTTTGGTCTTAGAATACCTCCTCCAGGTTTCTCACACGATCTGTCAAAAAAAATCATGTGGCCAAAACATCAGATCCCAAATGCCATAACTGTAAACCGTAAAATCGGCCAAAATGCCTATTTTGTCTATACTCAAGAGAGGATAACTGTCATTCTTCGTCAGGATTTTCAGGACAGAAGTCTATACAAAAAATCTATTTGATACTTATTTTTTCCCTAGTAAGTTGATGATTCTCGGATTAGTTTATTACTCCCAGTGACAATCGTATGCTTGACCATCTTCGTTCTACCCCTTTTTCCTTATATCAATATCGAATATATCTTGATATACGACTATTGATAATACGATATGGCAACGTATGGAGTATGACAGAATCACTGGATGTACTTAACATATGTGAACAGATTTCCTAACGATTTAAATGCATTTACTTAGTTATGGATGACGATACGCCTAATTTATTGTTTGACGCTGTCGAAGAAATTGTTGATAATGATTTAATGACTTAGATACAGATCGAAATTATAGTATGCGCTGCAAATTGTATGTTATATCTCGAGATTGTTATCATTACGATCCCGATTGTGGTGTGATTGGATGTCAGGTAGCTACTATAATATGGACTATTTATGAGTTTCAAGATTTATTCTGGAAGTAATAGTTCAAAGATATCATTTATTTAAAAAAAAAGTGGTAAATGTGTTATTTGGAACGACTGAAAATCTGAATTACATCGATTGTTAAATATTGAAATTAACTCGTAAACTGAATATTTTTACCTACTATTGGCATTACGTAAGGTGATACTTTTTGGGTTCGTGAAAAAATTATTCACAAGTACGTTCAATCAAGAGTTCAACAGTTCTAGAATACCTACCAACTTCACGTTTTCCACACGAGAGTCCTTTTAGGATTGTCTCCATCAATCCCTCAAATGTTGCTGGAGTATTTCAGAACCCAAATGGCATAACCGTAAACCATGAAACCGGCCAAGTGTCTAGGGTGTTGTCTATTCTCAGTCCTTTTTCGTCAGGTTGTTCAATTGACGAAAAACATTCAAATACGTATTTTTTTCCTTAGAAATGTGACTAGAGAGGAATTGGGACTGTCGGATGGTTCAATACCTACTTCCTCGTTTCTGGTAAACGGAAGTCTTCTTGCAACTTGTCATTCCTAGTGTCAACTAATGGTGGACCCCCTACGTTATACCTATCCTCCCTTTCTCGTCCTACAACGACAATTTTTCATATGGACGTATGGAGTACGACTGACTCAACTATTGTTATTTTTTCGTTTAGGTTCGTCCCGCTTTAAATTACACCTGAATGAATAACTCATACTCACATACTCACATTACGAATGTTAATGTACGTAATTGACAGATTTTTATCTCAAAATGATTCGTTCGAGTAAGATTACTGAATAATATAATAGTAATAATATAATAGTAATAATATAATAATAGTCAAGGATATTCTTGAATTGTGAGGAATTCATCAGTGATATATATATATATATATATATATATATATATAATTGATAATCGCTTTGGACGAGTGACATGAATGAGGTAGACACAACAAGCGCATAATTGAATTTCTTAAGTTCTTTAGTACTAGGATACCTCCTCCATTTTCACACTATTCACCTAATATAATCATTTCGTCAAGATATACCAGAAACTCACAAAATAGTTCTCTAAGAATAGTCCCCATCGATCTCTTAAATGTTGCTGGAGCATTTCCGAGCCCAAATAGCATAATCGTAAAACTATCCAAGGTATCTATGATGTTGTCCATTGTCAGAAAAGGATAACTGTCCTTCCCCATCAGGTTGTTCCGTTGACGCAACTAAAAATTCTGTTGAACGGTTTGATATCCAATTATTTTTCCGAATGTACTCTCAGTATGATCACAATATAGACTACTTCTCAAGTATCAGAAAACTCTAAATACTTCTTCTATTTAACAAAACTTTTTTAAATTATCATAAAACTCCTCCCATCATTACACGTGTGTTTCATATTAAGACAGCCCTTCATTATCCACCGTTATTTTTAGTAAATACACTAAGCATATGGATTTCTAGAATTACCTATATTAATAATTACTAATCAACTATGTATTGATGTGAAACACGATTATCTCAAATCTGGTAATATGTGAAGAGCAATCCACAATTTCCAACATATCAGTTATTGTGAAAAAGCCATTTGATATTGGATCGTCATCAGTGATATATGTATTTAGGGTTATTAATGCATCATCATCAATATCGGAGAAATATTAACGACTATAACTGACCGAAACTAAATTACTATTTCGAATTGATACAAATGAATATGGAAATAACATCAAACTTGCGATTTATAACTTTTTCATATTTTTATGCACTTATAATACGAGTAGTCGTAAAAATGTCGCAGACAGAATGACTACTTATATAAACAAATATCATCCATTGAACTCCTAATGTTAAAGTCAAGCCAAAGTAAAAAATAGTTTTATTGTTTGAAAATATAAATTTTTGTAACAAAGCATGTCAAAGAAATATAAATAAGAAATAATTAAAACATGTCACCTCATAGTATTTGTTAATTATTTAGCGAAGTGGTCGAGGTGTTAAGAGCTTTTGTTCTCACCCAGGCGGCCCGGCTTTGATCTCCACCACCATCACGGAGCCAAAGTGGTTCGGAATCCACTTTTTGAGCTGTAGGTCCCGGGTCTAAATTCATCGATGGATAATGCGCATTAGTGAAGTCATTGCTATTTTCCATTAGTTGAAAAAGGATGCAATGTTCACCGATGGATCCATCGATGAATTTAAAAACTTGCCCTAACTGTAATGAAGCAATCAAATATGTCCTTCATTTGGTTACAAATTAGTGCAAGTTATATCCGAATGTCTGGGATTTGAATCATTGCCTTCTGATCCCCTGGTACGTATTCTGGCATGTCTTCAAAACGATGTTCCATTGTTATCCTGTTACGGGACATTCAGGAGCATCCCGCATAGATGAAAATTGGACGTCCAATTCAGAAAATCTTAGAAAATGTCTCTACGAGGACTTGGTTAGGATATCTTGGAATATTCCCAAAAACATCCATTGAATGTCCTGGCTAGCCTATATTCTGGCATGTTTCCGAAAGAACCTCCTAGAGTTGCCTTTATAGTATGGAAGTATTTTAGAACATCCTTCACTGATGTAAATTGGAAGTTCCAATCAGGGAATCCTAGCAAATGTCCCTGCGAGAAAACTGTTATGAGTTTTTTCAATCCTGAAACATACTGAAATAGGAATTCCTGATATATAATTGAACAACAACTTCGAAAAAGTACAAGAGATTCAGTAACGAACCAATGTATCTACTAGAGTAGCAATTGTTAATTAGGACCTTCCTTGAGATATCCTTAAGGACGTACTATAGACGTCCGTGGTACCGGAATTTTATGTCCACTGAAAAACTGAAAACCTAACCGATATACTTACTAACAACTACGATCTTGAAGTTTTCAAGCGGGACTATCCCTTCCTGGACATACTTCCACATATTTATGTCTGATGAAGGTCCACGGTACCAAAACAACGTTCCAGACGATTTCCTTGGAGTATTCTATTCCAGTGTGAGGTTGAAAAATATTTTGTACTACCCAATGGACGTCCTGATGATGTACTTCAGGAACGTCCATTGGATGTTCGTCGAATATCCTTATAGAACGTCTAATTTTACTTCCTTCAACGTTTTAGTCTACTTATCCATTTGTACTTTTTCTAATCATAGATCACATGATACAAAACAAGTGTTCATGAAAACATAAAAACAGCCAGAATTGCATAACTCTACCTTTACGAAGAGGCGCAAATGAGGTAGAAGATAATGTGGTTCATATGAAAATCAACCACGAAATATCCCTGTCAATAACGTGATAACTATACGCCTTTATGGTTACCCAGCCACATGCCAAACATTCAATAATTAACCATCAAAAGAGGAATGAACAGTAAACTTGACAAAGTAGTTTGAAACTTTGTTGTGGTCTTAGCAGGGATCATTCTGAGATCAAACACGTCTGCACAACTCCGTACTTCGCAGAATGTCTCTCTAGTAGAAGGAGTTCGGATTCTCAAAGCTATATCCTTGGGCGGTTTTCAGACATACTTCGAGTAGGGTAGAAGTAACTGAGAATGAGAATCGGAAATGGGCTGATATAAAATTCATATCACATACATAAATATGAATATACCTATGACTAAAACTTTGTAAATGCGAAACTCAGAGAGGAGTAATTCGCATATGTTTTGATATTCTGTGAGTTGTATGTGCTCAAGAATGGCCCTCAAGAAGTCACACACCATGGAAATTCATCTAACATCCATGCAGTAACTCGTGGGGTTCCACAAAGATCGCTTCTTCCTATACAATATGAAGGATCTAGCCTGCATTGATTCATGTGCAAATATTACTCGATGCAAAGAGTATACTAGATCATTTTGGTGTAGCAAGAATGAAATGGATCCGCAAGAGATTGATCATCAATAAAAATGAAAGACTGGTGTGATTTATCATTACTAGCATCACACCACGCTGAAAGTTCACCCAACTACTCAGTTAATTGAAAAAATAAATACCTTCAATACTTCAATATCTTCAAATATCATGTTTCATATACAACGGGAGAAAATGGTCAATCACTTGTCATGTTCAACTGAATCTAGAAAATTTATGAAATAGCTTTCTACCTTTTTTTTTATTCTGGAGAACATCATAAAAGCAGAGGAGGAGAAAGTAGGAATTGATGTTCTTACTTTCGGAATCTACTTTCTATTTTATCGTTCACGGATGCAAAGTTTTGTTATTTGACACTACGTATAGTGTTTCTACCATTTAGTCATAGATATAATGTTCTGGAAATATGTGTATACCTACCTAAAAAAGATGATTCGCCTCTTCATTGATACATACATCAACAAGCATCATCTGCATCACCTTTTTCGAAATAAAGTTGAATCTGAGAATGGTCAGTATTAAATATTGGGTGACATTGACGCAAAATATCGTTGTGGATAGCATATAGGCCCAAGAATTGACCCCTGCAATACATCACGATTCACAGAAATTATATCGTATCTGTTGAATAATCAATACTAGAGTGATTATAATGAGAGTGTATAAAAAGGAAAGGGCCCTTTCTTCCTCAATGTTTTTTCCTTCCACCGACAAAAGATCATTGATTCTGCGATAAGTGAAGATGACATTCACGAGCTGATCCCAAACAACAGTAGCCTATCTGTCTGATCCTTCTCCCTATTGCTTCAAGCGCTTTAGTGACATGTCATAAAGTTGAGTTGGACTTACAAGTCCTCAGATGCCACTTTTCCACTCTCGCCCATAAAAATTCTAATAAATTAGTTTTGTTAACTTTTTTGTACTGCAAACTTTGTAATCTCCCAGGGAAAATTTCAAATGTTTACAGATGTCTGCGTAGGGTGGCGAAAATTATCCTTCTAATTTATGACAGAAAATTCGTCTCCTTCTTCCGGGATATTCTTTGCTCGTCTAGTTGAGTTATTTTCAAATTTTCTTTCAAAGGTCGTCGCTTCAAAAAGGAAGCTCTTTATTATGGAAGTTTTAACAAAAAAGTTTCCCCTAATTATTGTGTTGTGATGAGTTGTGGATGAGGATTATCCAGAGATGGGGAAGAGATGTAATATAGCTAATATTTTTTAGTGCAGCATAAAATTCGTGTTCTTGATAGATGGGCTCAATTTATCATTTGTATTGCTGCTATAAAATATCGATTTCAACGAACGTTATATTGACGCGCTCTTTTTGAACAGGTTGAAATAAAATAATATTACTCCAAATTCAACAAAATTCCATTGAAAATAACAAGATGATTTGGTAGTGCCAGGAAACTATGTGCATGTGTATTTATTGATGTTTGAATTCGAAAACTGCTTGTGGCAATGTCAATTTTAGCTCTTGAGAAACTTTTTAAAGTTTTTCATGAAAATCTCCTGCATCCATTGGGTTTACCTATGACCACCAAAAATGAATGATTAATCCCTTGAAACATGTACTGCTGATATGAATTTTCCGACAAGATTTACATTTAGATCTTGTAACACGCTGGGGCCGGCCCTGTCTGAGACAAAAATAATACATAAAAATGACGTCATAATGAAGATCACTATCATTAGTCATAAGTATATCCCTACAAAGTCAAATGTCGTTGATACATTTTTTACTTTAGAAATGTTCGGTTTGAAATATGTGTTTCTGTTTTCAAGCTGTTTTCCAGCCTCTTGGGAAACAGCGCTGGCTGCAATTCCAGTGATGGTCACGCAGTACTGGCAACCATTCTCTGATTTGTTCATTTTTTTGAGGTGATAACTCGAAGGAGAGTTTCCAGTGAAAATCCTCATCCTAATTTGAATTTTTTTTGTCCAACTTGAGGAGTTGTTTAGCTTTCGTTGACGATAAGCCTATACTGGCCATTTCGCGTGACTCTGTCCTGGCACACTTTTTTTCAGAGAGATTTTATTTACTCGCTTCCCACCGTCCAGCGTCGAAATTTTTGGTGGATTCTGTTCACCAGACATGTGACCTCTTTGGACAAAGGTAACCGTGGTCCATTCAGAGTTGAGTCTTCAAGTTCTTACTTTCACCTTCGACTAAATGGAACTAGCACTGTTTTGCTAAAGGTATTCTTCTTCTTCTTCTGTTTAGTGGGAGGGTCGATACACTGGGAACTATAAAATATATTGTGTCCCAAGCCGTTTAGGATGTTTCAACGGCAAGAGCAGTTGCTTCATTGCTATGGGTTTTGGAAAGTTCAGATTACCGGGTGACTTCAAGTAAGGTGGATGTCCCCTTTTATATTTGGTATTCTCGGAGGTATCATACCTTCGGGTCCTGCAAGGTAATGCTTTCTGAGATGTGTTACGTTCCTGGCGATTCTGTATTCTTTTCTCTCGACTAGTCCGAGTTTCCTAAAGTACCCTTTCAACTTCTCTTGGTGGTGCACAGGATGGCATGACACGTTAAAAGGTGTCGTAAGGGGCAGGCGGTTGATGGAAATAATCATTTTAACAATAACCCAGCAGCTTTTGATTGTGTTTCAAATAATTTAATACACTCGATAGTAATAGTAATCCCGTGATGTCAGCAAATGACTCCTTGGCCAATACTGAATCTTCGTGAATGTGCTTTGTGACTAGTGACATGTGATGAAGACCAAATCACAAAACGATTAAGTTACGAATGCAAATTCAAAAAATTCAGAAAAAATGTCTTATATGTTTCAGTGAACAAACACGTCTGATTTTGGTCATTTTCCTGACGTCGAGGTGACGTCCTCTATATGACGTTTTTTATGGCTGTGATAAGGAGTTCCCTAAGTCAATTTGGTCAATCTTTGACCGAATTATGACGTCATTTGGACGCCTTTGTGCTACCTGGGATAATGTTATGAAAAATTATTGAACTGGTTCTCATCTAGAATGTTTTGCAATGGCTCTGGTGAACCGATTTCTCAACACTTCCAAATATCACACATATATTTACAAAATCTCTTCAGTAATAAAAGCAATTCCATCCGCCGAAAAATCCCACCAAAATCAATCACACGCATCCATCCAAAGCAAACATTGAATCATAATATTCGAGTCGTCAAATCCATATTTCAACAAGAATTCCTACATCTCCGCTGTCAGAATAAATGAAAGAATATGTATTCGCGCTCAGTGAGCGCCCCGTTTCAATACTGGGTGATTGATGTCTCAGGATGAGGATGACTATTACCCTAAAAGCGAGCTAGAAGAAGAAGAATGCGAATTAGAGTACAGCGATGACAGCTGAGTCGTTACTCCATATTACCCCGAACCAGACGAGCTTGTTTGGGAAGTAATAGGTGGTTTCATCGCAGAATTAAAATGATGAAGAGAAAGCTTTCTTTTATGTGTCCCCGCGAATTTTTATCTCTCGTCACGATTTACTTCGATATTTCTGCCTAATGACGTGGGGGATTCGAGGAAGAAGGACAGATATCTTATCAGCAAAGAGCAGTAACGGTTCCATAAAAAGATCTACAGGGGTTTGAAATATTTTGTCCGCTGTCTATGGAGCAGCATCTTCAGCCGAATGAAAAAGTATCAGAGTTCGATATATACAAGATATAAATATTGACATTCTAGATATTACGAAGGCGAACTAACAATTGTCACTTCAAACTGACAATTGTCACTTTGAACTGACAATTGTCACTTTAAACTGTCAAATGTCACTTTAAACTGGCAATTGTCACTTTGAACTGACAATTGTCACTTTAAACTGTCAAATGTCACTTTAAACTGGCAATTGTCTCTTTGAACTGGCTATTGTCACTCTGAACTGGCAATTCTCACTTCGAACTGGCAATTGTCAGTTTGAACAATTGTCACTTTGAACTGACAATTGCCATTTTGAAGTGACACTTGCCACTTTGAACTGGCAATTGCAAATCGACAAAAAATGATATTTTTGCATGAAGTTGGCGATAGATATCTTTTTTGAGTAACAATTCATAGTTCAAAGTGACAATTGCTAGTTCGAAGTGAGAATTGCCAGTTCAAAGTGACAATTGCCAGTTCAAGTGACAATTGACAGTTCAAAGTGACAATTGCCAGATCCAAGTTACAATTGCCAGATCCTAGTGACAATTGCCAGTTCAAAGTAACAATTGCCAGTTCAAAGTAACAATTGCCAGTTCAAAGTGACAATTTCCAGTTCAAAGTAACAATTGCCAGTTCAAAGTGACAACTGCTAGTTCAAAACGACATTTGTCAGTTTAAAGTGGCAATTGCCAGTTCAAAGCGATAATTGTCATTTCAAAGTGACAAATGTCAGTTCAAACTGGCAAATAACACTTTGAAGTAGCAATTCCAAATGTTTTGAAAAATATTCTGTTATTGGCTCTCCTACGCCTTCGTACTCCTTGAATGTAACCAAATTTTTCCATTCTATTCACATTTTGGTTCTGATTGAAGAATGGACTCCAACTGTGCCCTGGGATTGGAATTCCACTGTTCGATGAGAAGTTCTATGCTCTGGCTCATGATTTCTTATATTATTTTCAGACGATGTTAATGAAATTTTCACCAATTTTAATCCATACTCATTTTCATTGAAATAATTCATCAACTGCGGATGTGAACGCAAAATACTGTATTTTTCAAAAATGCATAAATATAAGAACAGTGTGTAAAACCTTACTTGACGCGTAGTTGATAATTTCACGCACAGGATATGTTTATACGCACTTGTGCGAAAAAGTATCACTTTACGTACTATCAACAGCGTGTAAAAGTCTAGAAAACGCAGATTCAGACAATGTCATTCTCAAGAAATCACCAAGTTTTATCTTCATGCATATAACATTGTGCTGTGCCCATGATTTTGATGCGTCTATATGAGGTTCTTCGAAATGCTATTTATTTTAGCAATGATTTCTCTCGTATTATTATGTTTCATGGCACACAGGATTCGAAGTGGTTTTATCTTTCACATTTTTCATGGAATATCAAATTTGTTTCTCATTTCCTATATCTTACAGCACCAAGTTATTCGAATCAGATAAGATTCTTGGTTTGAAATTTAGTGTTATTCAAATATCTTACCCGAACAGAAGATTTTATAACTTATCAGTTTATCGATGTTCTTGAAGTTTTACGATAGTTCTCGTGAAGCCAAAGCCATATAATCTTTATTTTCCCACAATTCCAATAAAAAGATATCAAAGACAAACAAAAATACATCCCGAGGAGTAAAACTTGTGGGAGATTCATCCGAATGTTCCGAACATCAGTTGTGTAGGCGGTGTTGCTTATAATAATTTCAAGATTATTTTGTTGTGTTTGCATGGATCAAGAGACATCCTTGACATTGAGCTTATGACTCTTAGGCAGGCCTACTATGGTATTTATCGAGGTATTCATAAACTCAGCATGTAAGAGATGGTTAATTTTTCTCCAAACAGGGCAATCTAGGTGATAACTGGGACATAAGCTCTCACGCATACAAGTTTTTTTTATTTATTTTTTAATATATATATATATATATATATATATATATATATATATATATATATTATTATATTGGCAATATATTAAATAGAATCATTCTGAAGAATTTTTATTCACTTTGCCTAGGCATTGTGTATACAATCCCTAGACATTGTATAGAATGCCTATGAAGCTGTTAGGCAAAGTATAAGAAATGAACGCATTTTAAAAGAAAATGATTGTGGTTTATTGACAAAATAAGAACTGTAATAATTATTATATACAACTTAATAAGTAGTCACTTGTCACAACAGAAAAGAGAGCTGTGGCACTTTGAATTGGCCAGGTTAGGTTGTTGTGTAAATCGCTAGCAAAAAAACAAATTCAAGCATTTTCAACTGAGATTGTCATGTTCTTGTTTACGCTAGAAACGGGTGAACCATCAAATATGGCTGCCCACACCTGTTCTTTCTGAATTTTAGATAAATAGTCGTTATTTGGTAACAATTTTATATTGTTATTAGGTCTAGATAAGGGTAGTCAGGTCAGGTATGGTTGGCTAGTAATTTATGCATTTTGAACTCGGTTTGCATGCAAACTAATTCACGCATTTTCGACTGACTCGCAAGCTAGGTTAGCTTGCTCAGTTTCAACTTGGTTTTGCCTTCTTGTTTTGCCATCTAAACACCCAGCCACACCGCCATGAAATGACCCACTTGGTCAATAACATTATTTTGAATCGAGTTGTGCGTATGCGGAACTATGGGATCAAAAGTAGAATTGGTACGTCTAGACGCTTGTCGGTTCGTCTCATGTCATTAATGTCATTTGAAGAGTTGACCCGTCAAAGTGACTTTTCTATATTCATTGTGATTGTCGTAACTATGAAAATATATACAGAAGGAAGAAGCGATTTGAAAATACCACGGGCTTGTTGCAGTGTTTCCAAAAAGTCCTGTTCTCATTGGTTCCAAGTGAGAAAATGGCATTTAATTGGTTTATATTATATGAGAGAAATTGTCTACATAATACCTAGGCAAAGTATGAAATACTACGATTCCATATTTTGCCTGGCTAACTTTCGGCATTGTATAGAATGCCTGGCATTGTATAGAATGCCTAGATATTCTATAGAGGACCTGATTGAAGACTTCGCCGGTAACATATACACATTTTGTATTTATTTTTCATGTTGTTGTGTTCGAGAAAATATTCAGTTCAGTGCCTAAGAGTTTTTGAATCAGTGACATAAATTAAGTAAGTAATGCATATTAACTGAAGAGCACAGAATACAATATTTATAAGGAATAAATTTAAAGACACTTTCAGTCAAATGCACTATAAAGTAAGGAATAATTCCTTTTGATATGTAATGTGAGTTATTATGTAAGTTATAGATTCAAAAGTTTACAGTTTTCGTATTATGACTGAAAATCTTGCGAGGCAAGCTCTCAAAACGTCATTCGAACCGCTGGTATTTAGAATATCAGGAACGAGATCAGGAATATTAACCTCAATATTTTGTATTGGCATCTTTCAAAAACCTATCAAGAATAACTGATTCTCACTAGCCCACCCAGAATCATTATTCATGAAGATTATTGAAGAATTATATCGATCATCGTCGATAGTTTGACAACAGATTCATGTTTTTTATTGATAAAGAATGGCATGAATTCCGAAGCTTTCCATTATTTCCATTCTATGGATTAATAATGCGTAGGGGGATCTGATCGAATTAACTATTATTCTCCTTATCGTATACGCGCCTGAAGGCACAAAAATTACTGGGAGAATCCCCACTGAGTACGTTGATAGGCGAGGAATACGGCAACTTTCTGTTTAGTGGCAAGGCATAACGATAGAACTTTCAGTACTTCGAAATAATATTCCAGTTTCTAATTCAGTACTACTACTTGAAATATTTCTGTTTTATGAAACGTGCATTGGTTTGGTGAACAATTTTACCCCAGTAAAAGTGTAGAGAAATGGCTCTCGGTGAAAATTGACAAATTATTGGTGTAATATAGGTATACAGTATGACCCATTTAAGATGGAAGCACCCTTATAAAACTTACATTCATCAACCGATTGGAATGAATACGGTCCCAAAATTCATGAATAAATCTCAATTTCCAGGGTCAACTAATCTTAGTTTTCAAGCTCAAAAATCTAAAAAATTACTAGCGATTTTTTTAGAAAAAATCTGACTATAACACTGAATTCAAGACATTTTTAAATGATTCTTATGTAAATAACATTAGAATGAGTCAATAAGAAAAAAATGTATAAGGGAGTGAAATATATACCGTTTAGTCAACCCACCAAATCAATATCAAAACTTTTATCAGAACTTTGACTACACCACTGGATTCAGGTAGTCTCGAAATATCACTGACTAGAATTTCATCGGAATCTTTTGATAAATGACAAAAATTAAGATTTATTAGATAAAAATTCCCGACCCCGAACCGTAAAAATTTTGAATCGAATTAAATCATAATGACAAATATCGTCCGCCATATTAAAGCCGCCATATTTGATTGGAAAATTTGAAATATACGATCTGAAAAGCCCCCACCTACCAATTTTGACTCGAATCTGACCATAATCACAAATCTCGTCCGCATCTTGGAGCCGCCATTTTGATATATGAATTTTCATTAGAAATTCATGATCTCTGGCCCCAAAAACCCTCACATACCAATTTCGAATCGAATCGGACTATTACTACAAATCTCGTCCGCCATCTTGGAGCCGCCATTTTTTTTTCTATGATGTATTGCATTGTCACCGAAATAATGAACACATGCCAAATTTCAATTTATTTTGCGTCTGGAAGTGGGTGAAAATCACTTTCATTTAATGTATTTACAAATTAGATTTTTGCAAATTGCATAAAATTCCGTATTATATACAAGGTTGCAAATTTGTGAATGCATCAGAATAGGTATTTTCAAAATTTTGCAACAAAGTTTCAAAAATTATTTCGAGACCACCTGATCAAAAAAATGACAACGAATTAAAAAAATATACGTTCCGGTCAACGTAAAATATTGCAAACTGTTCGTCATATTTTTTGAATGTATATGCCAAGTTTGCAAAACTTTTGGAATTTTCTCTTATGGTATATCACAGAAAAACATAAGAGGTCGATAAAGAACATGTCCCGTACGTACACTTGACTGTTACAAACTTGATTTGTGATATAATAATAATAATAATAATAATAATAATACTCCCTCATAAACACTCGTAGAGTGTACCCAAAGGCATGGCCTGTGCGGGTAGAGCACGGCTATTATTATTATTTGCCGTGGCGCTCCGGGGCGACTTACTGATTTTCGGTGGCGTATTCACTTTTCAGCTGCAGGAAAACCCGGAAAACCTACAGCACCACCTCGGGTGGCCGGCGTGCACTCCAAGCTAGCACTAGCCGAGATTGGCATCTAGACAACACACAATACACTTGCATTCAACAAGGACTGTGGTCGTCTATCGATTCCGATATTGGGTACTTGAGAAAAAATCCCTCGTACCTATATCGGGCTCGAACCGACTACCGCTATACTGAAGTTCTGAACGGCCTGCGCCTTAGACCGCCAGACCACCGACCACCATATGAAATAATATATTCAATACTACCTACTCCAAGTTTGCAGAATATTGCGTACTTCGAAAGCGGTTGCAAACTGAATTTTATTTTTTTCTGGATATACACTTCACCAAAGTTTGAAAGCTTTTGGAATTAATGTAAATTGATTTCCCATTTCCACTAGCCTATTTGCCGGTATCTTTCAGACGCACTCCCTTTGCTTTTTCTGCAGAATTTGTAGAAGTAAATTACCAAATACCGAAGAATTTGATAGTCCGATATATAATTTAATTGTGACAACTTGTCAAGTGAAGGTTATATCCTGGCAGTGTCTACGCTACCGTCTACCCGGCAACATAATCACAGCCATCATTCGAAACATTGCCACTATGCAGTGTAATCCACTATATTAAATGAATGAATATTCCAATAAAATTACCAAAAGACTTTTATGTAACACATTGCAAAGTGGCTAGTTTTTTGCACACGACGTGTTGGACCACTCGCTATGCTCGTGTTGCCACGTCTGGTGCAAAAAACACGCGGATTTTGCAACTTGTTGTATAAATTTCTATTTTGGTCTCTCAACGTGTTGAATTGAAATTACTCCACTCCCAGCTCTCCTTTGATGTTTTGAAACAATCGAGAGCATCTACTCTAAAGCACCCTTTCTTTTGAACAATCCTATCCCTACAAAGAAAAGGACACCGGTCTTGTCGAATCACAATATAGTTAATTTCCGGGTAAATTCCCCGCCTAAATTCCCGACGAAGTTCTGACCTTTGAGAGCGTAATCTCGCATAAACATCCCCGGTTCTTTAAAACGCGGAATCTTATAATCCCCAGCCCTTATTCACGGCCCGCTTCAATTTTGTTATCGTCCTTGTTCGCTTTGAATTATACGGCAACCGTGCAACAATATTGTTGTGTTGTCTAGTTTTATTACGTTATTTGAGGTCTTGGGGTGGTTGATTGAATAATTATAAGGTAATTTGACAGCGAGAATGGGGTAGTTTTATGAGACGAGATTGTTTTTGAAGGGCGGATGAGTTCTGAAGGGACAATCGCTTATGATACTTTGTTGCTTAATGGGAAAATAAAATGTCTCAAGACCTGTCGTGAAATGGTGAAGTATTTATTCTTCAAAGTGTTTTTCTCTGGATAACAATTTAAAATTAACATAAAATTTAATGGGATGCCTCGTCGTATATTATCTTGAGATGCCTGTTTGAAGTGAAGCTGAATACAGATGAAGCCAATACAGAACATCGAGGTGAAAATTTTCCAGATGAATGATAGGCGATGAAGATTTTAATGAAATAAACGATAGTGAATAATTGTCAGGTATTTGAAAGTAACAAACTTCCTGATTTTTAACAGAATACCAATCCTCTTCTTGCTGTTTCAAATCGTTCGCACTGTGTTCTCTTCGACGAAGTAGAACCTAAGGATAAAGTAGGTGGTAATTCCTCTTTGGATGAATCTGACGGCTCAGATTAAGTATTTTGAAGAAAGTGATCATTTAAGTGATACTGACCAATCAGTCCCTTTGGATAATGAATCTAACGATTTAGTTGATAGGAATACAATTTTCCAATTCAAAAATTGTCTCCTATATGCCAATAAAGCGAAAGAACTATAATTTTGCTCTATAACCTCCAACATACACATGTAATAAATGAGACTATACTATAATAAAACCGAAGTTGGCGTCAATAACGTTGACTTAATAAAAGAAAGAAAAAATGTTGTTAAAGTTGTTTTTTCCGTTAATCAGCTGTCGTCCCCTTATGAATGGCAGCTTGTACAAGCTAAGGATTAACGAGGTCTTACCTTTCAACGTGCGATTCCTATCACTTCCTTCGGGCCATCAGTTGTCAGTGGAACATAAACCTACACGACCAGCTACATGAATGGCTGGACAAGACAGTCTCAACCACCCGGCTACCCGACCCATAAACAGTATGTCAAGAAAAAGTTTCAAGTGGCTCCTGATTTTGTTTTCCTGTTGACTCTTGCTGATATCTATAGCAAGATAGTTTGGAAAGGTGAACAAAACACGGCGCAACTATTTGAAATAACTTCGTTGTCTAACCAAAGCAATTGTTTGTCGCTTGATGGATGCTACAGAAGAAGCATTCCGAGGAACATTCAGACGCACACCAGGAATATGTAATTTTCCGTCCCCATGCACGCTGCAAATGGTGGAGCATAGTAGCAATGTTTTCTGTTTTTCTGCAATTGCGAAATAATAATAATAATAATAAATCATTTATTATTCACCAAAGTAAATAAAGGGCTGCAGGTTTAGTATCCGACAGTTCAATATAAAATAAACAGAAAATTAACATGAAGATGAAACATAAACATAATACTGAAAAACTATAGCATAATAGAATAAGAAAGAAAAAGGATAGTGAAGAAAAGACGGAAACGGGAAAAAGAATGAAAGAGAAGAATAGAAAAAGAATGTGAAGTAGATGAAAGATAACGTTAGTTATAATCGGTTAGCAAAGATATATAACTTGTATTTCAACTTAAAAGATGGGGGAGATATCTCAAGTAGATTAGGTATTATAATAATGAGGTCATTGATAAGAGATGCAATGCAGTAACTGAAAGAGCGTTTAAAGATATGCTTATAATGTTGTGGTACAGTAAGGAGCGATTTACGACGAATGTTCAGATTTTGTAGATCAGTTCTGAATCGCAGTTCACTGAATAAATAAGGGGGAGATTTAAAGAGTAATATTCTATGAAACATACAAGCCATGTGATGTAGGCGACAATTATTCATGCTCAACCATTTGATTTCCTTGAGTTTACCTCTGATACTTTGATGTTTTCTTATACCACAAATGAGTCTAATACAGCAGTTCTGTACTTTTTGTATACGTCTGGTATCTATATCATCGATACAAGATCCATAAACAGCATCACAGTGATTAAAGTGTGATAGAACAAGCGAGTCACATAGCATTCTTTTAGTAGCTGAATCTAGAAGGTGTCTTTGCGTGAATATTAACCTTAAGGACCCATAAGCATTTCCTAATTTGTTTGTGACGTGTTGTTTAAATCTCAAATTCGATTCGATAATCAAACCCAAATTTTTAAATTCTGACTTGAATGGAATTTCTTCTCCAGCTATTTTCAAAATTATATTATTCAGAATATTAATGATGTTAAGAGGATCTGCATATCGTGAGGTGGTGATGAGGATGACTCTTCTTCTCCAAACTCTCACACTCAATTCCCAGTCATGCCTGTACCTGTGCGGTGAGGGTGGTGGGTGGTTGCATCCATGGTAGGGGGTAGTCATGGTAGGAGGTAGTCTTGCCAGCAGAAATTTTGATTGAGCCACAAATTTACTGAAAGTTTTGGTTCCGCAGAGAGCCAAGGAATTCTGTGGCAATGTTTCCTCCACACAACTCTATGAGGAACTTCTCCCCTGCCTGAGCAATGTGGGAGGCGGAGGCATCTGCCTCTTTGAAGACGGCTGCGGAGGCATGCAGGGAAGTGTTTTTTAAAACGTACAGATTTTCTTTTAGTCTTGTCCGAAAGGGGCTGAAGCGGTTTTGCACCCACTTAAGGCGTGAAGGATCAAAATATATTTTGGATTGAAGTTGCAAGAGAAAGCTGAATATAACAACTTTTTTGGAAATAAATATTTCGTCATCGCATCATTTAAGTCGTAGGGTACAAGGGAAAAAGTAATACACGGAAAAGTTTCACTAATTTATTTATTTCGCCAATCTGTGGCGACTGTACCAATAGAAAATACATTTGAAAAAGTAGGCAAGTCACCGAGAAATATCCTCCCTTGAATCTTTATCGCCATAGCTTCAATACTTCCAATCAATAATAGTTGATTTCCGTATCTGCTACCACTAAATCAAACTAAAGTGCAGCGCCTCTCTGGCAAGCAGACCATCTTTTGCTCCTTATTGAAATTTATGTCTGTGTACGGTTCCAAGTTCGGTATTTGCTGAAAGATTAATTTCGGTACTTGTGCCGGAAATCAACGTTCGAGATGCGATGTTGGAGATGATCGCGTTATGGAGTCCCTCGATGCAATCTGGTTTTCGCCGGAAGTGGAAATATCGGAATACAAGGCCGTTCTAATTGAAGCTTTGTCATCGGAGATTGGGATCAGAGTCGATTATTTGGAACTGGGTCTCTCGGTTTGTTATTGGATTTTATCGAAGGTACAGAAGTAAATATATTTTTGGTTTGAAATAGGCAACCCAATATAAAATTCAATATTTTTATTTCAAATGAAAGATTGGTAATATTTGTGTTTATTCGAAAGTTAAGGATATATTGAAAATGCTAGTATAACCATGGTAAAAAATAAGGTGAAACAATCCTCTAAAATAGCAAGTTTTGTGCTTTGGAGTGGTAAGCTGTCTTCTGAATAAATCTTATTGCCTGGTGTGACATCAGAACTGACTGAGGATTATATTGTGTAACGTTCACGTTTGGGCTAACAATGGAAGGTGTGGCTGGAATTCTGAATTCTCACATTAAAACTTCTTGCCTCAAGGCACTACCATTTGAATGTCCCAGATATTTTGAGGTCACTGCAAAGAGTCAATAAAGCTGAAAGGCGGTAGGTAGTGTCAACAGGTCAGCTTAACGATGAAGCGAGCGGTAGAGAGTCTACCCGCTGATAGAGTTATACACTTCAAACTAACATTGAGGACATTGATTAAAAACAGATATATTGTGAGACCAGCAATGACATACACCTGCCTTGTGTTCTACAGCCTTTCTCTAACTCAGAGTCTCAGGCTGGAAGAAATGCAAGTCAGAGTGTTCCATGCCGTCAGGAACAGTGTTATATACATTTGGTTGGATGCGCTTCGCGAACTGGCTGTAAAAACAATACTAAAAAAATGAATCGAGCAAATTTCTCACTTTAAACGGAAGAAGTCTTTCGACTAGTGATATAACGTGAGTTAGAGCCAACCATAACGGCCCTCGTAAATATGGTGAACTCTCTCATAATTGTCTGGGATCCGAATGAATGGACAAAGGTATACACAGCATGATATTCTGGCATTTTAATATTGGGTCTCTTTTTCCATTAGGAGCAACAACAAACCTTGTCTGTTTGGCAAGGTTTGTTACAAGAAGCAAATCGGAAAAAACCTTTACTATCACACTCGATCGAGATCCCGTTCTCTTGTGTTCTGGGGCTATATGCGATGGTGTCTTTTTTTCAAATTTCACTTGAATTGCATCTGCTGCTATACAATTTGTGAATTCAATGGATTTTGGATTCTTTGGATCTTGAATGCAAATGGTTTTGGACGATGCAGAAAATTAACTTAATGGTGGAACGAAATTAATATTTATAATCGAACATTTAATAGTAATTTCACCAATATTGGTTTTTATTATCTATTTATTATTTCAGGTGATATTGACGTTTGCCGCATTTGTTGTCTTTTGAATTATCTATCCATCAGCTTTTCAAATATTCACCTGGAATGATAAATTACTCGAAAATTATTTTGATTCGTGACATTAATGTCAATAATGAGGCAAGTATCGTACTCAATTAATCATTCATAAAGAGTTTGTTTCCAATTACAAACACATCGTTGTTGTGTTAGCGGCAATGGTGTTCAAATTGTGAATCACATTTAGTTCCGAAGTAAATGAGGGGGTGAGAATTTGGGGTGGTATCAAGGGTATCAATTACGCATTTAATGATGCTAACGAATCAACTGGCTCGGTTTGATGAAAAAAAACATAAAATGTTTGTGGATGACATCGATCGTTGGCAGTAAAATCTGATATGAAATGCATTCCCTAATAATTTGCTGTTTGATTACAAAAAGCTTTCAGTTCTTACAAGAGGAACGTTAAAAAAAAATTCTGTCAGATGTATTTCAATACATGTTTATTGTGGTGATGAGTAGTTGCTCACTGTCAGATATTTACCTCACAATTTCAACATGCCTTCCTGTAACAATATTTCGCAATTCCGAAATTACATTGATATTGGTTTTCAAGACTATATTTGAAGAAATTTTCGAACTCTCTAAGATGTTTATAGACTCGGATAAAATGAAATCAGCAAATCATCACGGTAGGAAACGGAGATGCGTGTTTTATAAGATATCGCAACTAAAAATGTTACACTGCACATTCTTTGAATCCCATTTAATAATGGAATAATTGAATCCGATTGGATAACGAAATTCGGCAGTAGTGGGGGTAGTAGTTGTTTTTTTATTGAAGAGTTACGATAAATTTAACATATGTTTGGGTTGAAGCGGATGACTGAATTATTTCATCCATTTTTCATATTGGTAAGTTAAGCATTAGCATGTAGACAGTAAAAAACATCCTTGTTGAAAGTCGCCATATTTTCTGCTTCCACTATTTATGGAAAATGAAATATTCAATCAAATTTCAACTAATTATACGTTGAATTATGATTAATAGTGTCCACAAAATATAGTTTGGGCGTATACATAATGACCGTAATTGATGAAATAGCATTAATTATATCATTAATTTGTTTATCTACATACCATTACCATAAAACTCGCTTGAATGCTATAATTTATGTTTGCATTGATAATTTGATTCTCGTAGCTCATTATTAGATATTGTTTATATTTGTATATTCAGGCAAATTTCAAGTCCAGTCGGCCAGAGCTGAATACTTGCAGACTGTTCAGAGAGGTTTGAAAGTTTCATCAATTTCATGGCTTTATTCGATTAATCGTTGATTAGCACATGGTTTTGTTATCGGCATCTTCCACACGAAGTAAGAATCTCTGAGTACAATATTTCGAATATTCAAATAATCATACTCATAGGCTATAAGTTGGCATTCCAGAGAAAAATGTGCAATATGAATTTCACAAGAACATAAACTGCATACCCTTGAATTATTGTACTTCGAGTAAAAATTCTCAGATGTTACAACGCAGAAATCCGTCGAAATTCCTGGATTATTATGACAAAAACAAAACTTTCCAAAGCTAAAGAGATCGAAGCAATAAATCGGTTATTGATTCTGTCTGCATTTTCTTCATTCATAAATATATAGGTATCACCGTTCTTCAGCATTGTGGGAAGCTGTCCTATTTCATGATTTGTGGTAACCAAAGCTCCACGATTTGTTATTTTTAAGACTCATTATTGTGTTTATAAATCCACTTTCTGCAGCTGGAAACAGGAAAATTAAAGTTTGATTTATTATTTTCTTTTTTTTAGTTTTTTTTCAGAATGATGTCTTTCGCCAATCTTTCACCGATATTTATGAAAAAAATTTAATTCAATTGGTTTTAATATGGAGCTATTATTTTTTGTAGGCTTGAGGAGATTGATCTTTTTTCATAATTGTTGTATTCATGTGTGTAATCCAATTTTCATTATCAGTTTATTGCCCTTGCATCGAATAGTATCAATCATTTTTTTCCACTAAATGAACAATTATAAAACTATTGGTCTATCAGACACGTGATCGAATTCACACGGATTGTTTATCAACAGCCAATAAATATCATCACACTAGTAAATTGAGTCTTAGTAAATGAATTGTTTTCTCGATTCAGACAAGTAAAAAAAGTTAAAAAGTTTCCCGACCGTACAATTTCCTTCTAACTTCGATTCGTCAACACATCCCTAAACAATTTCCATCCCAAGCAAACATCAACGTTATGGCCAAACCAATAAAACAGAGTTGAAGACCAAAACAATTTTATTTCTTCATCAAGGTGTTTGTTTATGTCTCAGTAGCAATAAAAACACAGCAGAATTCATTCGTAGCGATTTCATTAGACTTTTATCTCTGCCAACAAGCCCGAATAATATATTTGACGGTAATAAAACAAATTTACTTTTAGTGTACTACTGAACTTCGAAAAAAGCTTGGGGAAAAATCACGGAAAGGAATAGACTCAAAATATATTGGGTGAACCGAAGAGTATGCAACAAATGGACAACTTTTTTATAAGATATTAATTTCACACAAAATATTATTCGTGATGAAAACTGGTGATTATCGCTTGATGATATATTAATATGACTATTCCACTCATGCTAAAATACGCGTTTTTGATTGGTGGAAATTTTCATATTGATAATTGAAAACAGCATGTTTTCGATTTTGTAGTTCGGCACTTGATTGGCTATTAGATACCTTTGTAGTTCGCTTCGTCATTGGTTGTTTTATAAAACAAACTTACCCCACCAGCAAGTTGGTATAATGACACAACACCAAACTTTGACCCAAACCATGATGAGCACTAACTATTAATTCATATCAACTTCACAATTTTCGACAAATTTTTGACACAACACCGAACTGTGACCAAAACCATGATACGCTTCACTTTTTATTCATAACAACTTTTCGACTTTTGCATACACGTATAACCAAAACTCCGCCCTTTCAATTCCCGTAAAAGCATGAAAATGAACGATGAGTCACTATCTATCTACCAATGAACTAAACAATTTAATAGGCTTGTTCGCGTTCGACGCGTTCACAAAATAAACTGTCCGAAACCCGAAACCGTCACAAGCATGCGTAGTCCCACAGAACTCAAAGAATGCGTACAGTTCTGTGAAACTGTGCATGCATCCGATGGTTTCAGACTGTTTGTTTCATGAACGACAACAAACCTAAAGACATCCAACGAAAGACGCGCCCTGTGAATGGTCACTGAAATAGCGGGAAGTTTGAAATACCAAGACAGCTGCTCTGCGCAGTTTACTCCAAATAGTACTTTTAAAAATGGTTTTGATTTCATTCATGGAATAGTCTTAACAAATACAACTCTTGTACCGATGATTATCATAAATTCCATCTTTTTTTCGAAACAAATTATGTTGCTTTAGGAAACCAAGCAACATAATTTGTTTCACAAAGTCGAAGGAATTTTTATTTCGATACTCACCAGTACACTTGTTGTATTACCTACGAAAATTTCTGGTTTGTGGAAAAAACATGTTTCAAAAACTCGTCAAGAAAAAGTTACCTCAATTATCAAATATAAAGAAAAGTCTCATTGGAATATTTTGTAGTGCTCTAATTAACTATTCATATTCATTCATTGTTCAAATATTTTCCAATGAGATAACATCTGGGAATAATAAATTTATTGATTTACATTTTTTTATCAACGTTGTTGGCACGATATCCAGAAGCTTGTTGAGTAAATTCATATATACATTATTGAAATTATTTTTGTCATATATTTCCACTGAAAACAAAAATTGTTAATAACGAAGATTTGAATCAATTATACCAGTTGGAATAGTTACAATAGGAATATTTGTCGGCAAATTTCCAAGAGAAGACAACTACTACCTCCAACGACAGTTGAGTTTTACCTGTTAATTTCTTGACAAATTGAAGGAAATACTCTAGTTGTTCTTAATACAAAATTTTGGTTCAATTCAAATGCGAGAACACCCACATCCTGGTTTCGGGGTTATTGCCAATTATCAGTGCATGCCAGCCCCCCAACGCAATCGAAGGAATTTTCTGTAGCAACTTCCTATATAATCTTGACATTTAATTCAGGAGAACCTCAATCTGACTTCAGGCGAAGTGCCAATAAACCCAGGATTGTTTCTCGTAGAATTCTTTCATCTTTTTTTTTTTTGGTAGACACCATCGGTAAATTGATAGACCCCATTATCTGACTCCTAGCCCGCTTCTCTGGTTCATTCCCCAAAATAAAGTAGACCTTCAATGCTTTCTTTCTGATTTATCTTCACAAGTTGAATTTCAATTTGTTATTACGAATCTTCCAGGTTTCCTACAATTTTTTTTCAGGTAGGGTGAATCCGACACAATAGTATAGTATGTCGGGGTAGAAAGGCAAATAATTCATCGTCTAAGTACTGACAACTATAATAAGAGGTCTAGTCACCACACTACTGTAGACTTCCTTGATAGGGATTTGTATTTTATGCTTTGGCCCATTATTTATGTGTAGCCATACGATTAATTGAAAGTCCAGTCAACACCAATTGCATTATTATTTCAAAAGTCGCTGGAGCATTACTGAAGCCAATAGGTATACGTGTGAACAGTTAGTAGGAAGTAGGCAGTAGTGCAAAGGGGTAGGAAAACAACATCGACGAGAGTTTTCAAACTTCATCATGCCAGGTGAGTGAATGGGGAAGTAGCGCTAGCTGAGGGGTACCAAAGGAGTTGCCTGATGATACTTGAGTACGACAACAAAAATCATAGTTGGAAAATTTCTAAGACATTTGCAGACCAGTCGCAATCGCCTAAAGTGACCCATACGCGAGACTAGGTATATCACGTCCTTCTTGATAAAAGCATCATCGATATCGATAAATATACCAAATTCTCACTAACTTCATGGTTTTTTGTAGGGTGAATCCTTAACAAAAGTATTACTACGCGGGGTGAAAAGGCAAATAATTCGTCGCCTACGAACAGCTGCGATAATAGACCTAGTTACCACACTACTGTAGACTCCCATGTGTAGCCATGCGATTGATTTACTGGAGTGAATCCATCAAAATTCCTGCAGCTGAAACGTTAAAACTCACAATTCATCCTGATGAAATGAATAAACGTGGAATTGCATTGCACCCTGTTGTGGAATCGAATCACTTTACACTCGCTTAAGGCCGACTCCCGCGTCATAAATTTCACGCGGCTCCGGGGACCGTAAACAGTGCAGAAGAGTCCGTTCGACAATGCTATGATTTTATTTCATAGCGAGGTGAACTCGATATTGTTCACTGGAGACGTCTTTACCAGCAGAGAATTTTATGGAACTTTTTTCCGAACATCTGCATCGGCAATGGCAATGTCGTTGGCTTAACTTCCATTGAACGGGCGATAAAGTAAATGTCGGAGTTGGCAGTGTTGTTTTGTTTTCTTTTCCAAGGATAATCTCACTTTTATAGGTATGGCGATTGTTCGCAAATACCTGGTGATTACTAACAACGATTGTACTCAAGACCGGTATCTTTCAAGTTGCAAAGAAATTTTTATGTTTAAACCATTAATAATGTTTCAGGATTTATTATTTTCAAATAATCATAACAATATCACTCCCTCATAAACATTCGTAGAGTGTACCCAGAGGCATAGCCTGTGCGGTAGACTTACTGATTTTTGGTGGCGTATTCATTTTTCAGCTGCAGGAAAACCTGGAAAACCTACAGCACTACCTCGTGTGGTGCTGTACTACAGTGACACCATTATTTATTCATTTTCCAGAATGATGGCAACAATTATAGAGGCCTCTCGTCACATCACATAAGGAAATCAAAAAGACAAAATGACATATAGGAAGAATTGAAAACACATGCAGTGATTCCGTGTGAGAACTGATTGAAATTCAGTGAGTAAAAAGTGCGCATGTGGAATGTAGAAATGGTGGAAATGGAAATTTCGACATTTTCGTTAAAAATTTTGGAATCAGCACTTCAAAATACGTTCGAGGACAGAAATTTGAAATTCAAAATATGAAAAATAAAAAATCTCAGTAAATTGGATTTTTTGCCTTACACAACCTTTTCCGGCTAAATCTTCTGTATGAGCACATACAAATCATACATTTTCGGAATGAGCATGAAATTTTACGTATAAAGTGCACATTTCAAGTCGATGTGACGACTTAGTATTTTTCATGATTTTTAGGGGTCAACCCCTTGCAACTTTTTTCGGGTAATTTTCATTTTTTTCGGTTGACTCGAAATTCACAATAAAAACCAATTCTACCTTTCTGAATCGATTGGCGTTCGCAGAATTTGTCTATCTCTGACCGTTCTCGAGTTGGTCAGCTCTAAATCAGTTTTTAGATATTTTTTTTGTCGCCAAAAATATTTCTGATGAGTTTTCGACAGTTTTGTTAAAAAATTCGGAATCAGCACTTCAAAATACGTTCGAAGACAGAAATTTGAAATTCAAAGAATGAAAAATAAAAATTCTCAGTAAATTGGATTTTTTACCTTAAACACCCTTTTCCGGCTAAATCTTATACCTGAGATAATAAAAATCATACATTTTCGGAATGAGCATGAAATTTTACGTATAAAGTGCACATTTCAAGACGATGTGACGCCTTAGTATTTTTCATGATTTTTAGGGGTCAACCCCTTGCAACTTTTTTCGGGAAATTTTCATTTTTTTCGGTAGACTCGAAATTCACAATACATACTAATTCGACCATTCCAAATCGATTGGCGTTCGCAGAATTTGTCTATCTCTGACCTTTTCCGAGTTGGTCAGCTCTAAATCTGTTTTTGAATGTTTTTTTTGCCGCAAAAAATAATTCTGATATGTTTTCGACATTTTCGTTAAAAACTTCGGAATCAGCACTTCAAAATACGTTCGAAGACAGAAATATTGAATTCGAAAATTGAAAAATAAAAAATCTCAGTTAATTGGATCTTTTATCTTAAACAACCTTTCCCTGCTAAATCTTATATCTGAGCACATAAAAATCATACATTTTTGGCATGAGCATGAAATTTTACGTTTAAAGTGCACATTTCAAGACGATGTGACGACTTGGTATTTTTTATGATTTTTAGGGGTCTTGAAACTTTTTTCGGGTAATTTTCATTTTTTTCGGTTGACTCGAAATTCAAAATAAAAACCAATTCTACCTTTCTGAATCGATTGGCGTTCGCAGAATTTGTCTATCTCTGACCGTTCTCGAGTTAGTCAGCTCTAAATCAGTTTTTAGATATTTTTTTTGTCGCCAAAAATATTTCTGATGAGTTTTCGACAGTTTTGTTAAAAAATTCGGAATCAGCACTTCAAAATACGTTCGAAGACAGAAATTTGAAATTCAAAGAATGAAAAATAAAAAATCTCAGTAAATTGGATTTTTTACCTTAAACACCCTTTTCCGGCTAAACCTTATATCTGAGCACATAAAATTCATACATTTTTGGAATGAGCATGAAATTTTACGTATTATGTGCACATTTCAAGACGATGTGACGACTTGGTATTTTTCATGATTTTTAGGGGTCAACCCCTTGCAACTTTTTTCGGGTAATTTTAATTTTTTTCGGTTGACTCGAAATTCACAATACATACTAATTCTACCTTTCTGAATCGATTGGCGTTCGCAAAATTTGTCTATCTCTGACCGTTCTCGAGTTGGTCAGGTCTAAATCAGTTTTTAGATATTTTTTTGTCGCCAAAAATATTTCTGATGAGTTTTCGACATTTTTGTTAAAATATTCGGAATCAGCACTTCAAAATACGTTCGAAGACAGACATTTGAAATTCAAAGAATGAAAAATAAAAATTCTCAGTAAATTGGATTTTTTACCTTAAACACCCTTTTCCGGCTAAATCTTATATCTGAGCACATAAAAATCATACATTTTTGGAATGAGCGTGAAATTTTACGTATAAAGTGCACATTTCAAGACGATGTGACGACTTGGTATTTTTCATGATTTTTAGGGGTCAACCCCTTGCAACTTTTTTCGGGTAATTTTCATTTTTTTCGGTTGACTCGAAATTCACAATACATACTAATTCTACCTTTCTGAATCGATTGGCGTTCGCAGAATTTGTCTATCTCTGACCGTTCTCGAGTTGGTCAGCTCTAAATCAGTTTTTAGATATTTTTTTTGTCGCCAAAAATATTTCTGATGAGTTTTCGACAGTTTTGTTAAAAAATTCGGAATCAGCACTTCAAAATACGTTCGAAGACAGACATTTGAAATTCAAAGAATGAAAAATAAAAATTCTCAGTAAATTGGATTTTTTAACTTAAACACCCTTTTCCGGCTAAATCTTATAACTGAGATAATAAAAATCATACATTTTCGGAATGAGCATGAAATTTTACGTATAAAGTGCACATATCAAGACGATGTGACGCCTTAGTATTTTTCATGATTTTTAGGGGTCAACCCCTTGCAACTTTTTTCGGGTAATTTTCATTTTTTTCGGTAGACTCGAAATTCACAATACATACTAATTCGACCATTCCAAATCGATTGGCGTTCGCAGAATTTGTCTATCTCTGACCTTTTCCGAGTTGGTCAGCTCTAAATCTGTTTTTGAATGTTTTTTTGCCGCAAAAAATAAATCTGATATGTTTTCGACATTTTCGTTAAAAACTTCGGAATCAGCACTTCAAAATACGTTCGAAGACAGAAATATTGAATTCGAAAATTGAAAAATAAAAAATCTCAGTTAATTGGATCTTTTATCTTAAACAACCTTTCCCTGCTAAATCTTATATCTGAGCACATAAAAATCATACATTTTTGGAATGAGCATGAAATTTTACGTATAAAGTGCACATTTCAAGACGATGTGACGACTTGGTATTTTTTATGATTTTTAGGGGTCAACACCTTGAAACTTTTTTCGGGTAAATTTCATTTTTTTCGGTTGACTCGAAATTCACAATACATACTAATTCTACCTTTCTGAATCGATTGGCGTTCGCAAAATTTGTCTATCTCTGACCGTTCTCGAGTTGGTCAGCTCTAAATCAGTTTTTAGATATTTTTTTTGTCGCCAAAAATATTTCTGATGAGTTTTCGACATTTTTGTTAAAATATTCGGAATCAGCACTTCAAAATACGTTCGAAGACAGACATTTGAAATTCAAAGAATGAAAAATAAAAATTCTCAGTAAATTGGATTTTTTACCTTAAACACCCTTTTCCGGCTAAATCTTATATCTGAGCACATAAAAATGATGATGAGTTTTCGACAGTTTTGTTAAAAAATTCGGAATCAGCACTTCAAAATACGTTCGAAGACAGAAATTTGAAATTCAAAGAATGAAAAATAAAAAATCTCAGTAAATTGGATTTTTTACCTTAAACACCCTTTTCCGGCTAAATCTTATATCTGAGCACATAAAATTCATACATTTTTGGAATGAGCATGAAATTTTACGTATAAAGTGCACATTTTAAGACGATGTGATGACTTGGTATTTTTTATGATTTTTAGGGGTCAACCCCTTAAAACTTTTTTAGGGTAATTTTCATTTTTTTCGGTTGACTCGAAATTCACAATAAAAACCAATTCTACCTTTCTGAATCGATTGGCGTTCGCAGAATTTGTCCATCTCTGACCGTTCTCGAGTTAGTCAGCTCTAAATCAGTTTTTAGATATTTTTTTTGTCGCCAAAAATATTTCTGATGAGTTTTCGACAGTTTTGTTAAAAAATTCGGAATCAGCACTTCAAAATACGTTCGAAGACAGAAATTTGAAATTCAAAGAATGAAAAATAAAAAATCTCAGTAAATTGGATTTTTTACCTTAAACACCCTTTTCCGGCTAAATCTTATAACTGAGATAATAAAAATCATACATTTTCGGAATGAGCATGAAATTTTACATATAAAGTGCACATATCAAGACGATGTGACGCCTTAGTATTTTTCATGATTTTTAGGGGTCAACCCCTTGCAACTTTTTTCGGGTAATTTTCATTTTTTTCGGTAGACTCGAAATTCACAATACATACTAATTCGACCATTCCAAATCGATTGGCGTTCGCAGAATTTGTCTATCTCTGACCTTTTCCGAGTTGGTCAGCTCTAAATCTGTTTTTGAATGTTTTTTTGCCGCAAAAAATAATTCTGATATGTTTTCGACATTTTCGTTAAAAATTTCGGAATCAGCACTTCAAAATACGTTCGAAGACAGAAATATTGAATTCGAAAATTGAAAAATAAAAAATCTCAGTTAATTGGATCTTTTATCTTAAACAACCTTTCCCTGCTAAATCTTATATCTGAGCACATAAAAATCATACATTTTTGGAATGAGCATGAAATTTTACGTATAAAGTGCACATTTCAAGACGATGTGACGACTTGGTATTTTTCATGATTTTTAGGGGTCAACCCCATGCAACTTTTTTCGGGTAATTTTCATTTTTTTCGGTTGACTCGAAATTCACAATACATACTAATTCTACCTTTCTGAATCGATTGGCGTTCGCAAAATTTGTCTATCTCTGACCGATCTCGAGTTGGTCAGCTCTAAATCTGTTTTTGAATGTTTTTTTTTGCCGCAAAAAATAATTCTGATATGTTTTCGACATTTTCGTTAAAAACTTCGGAATCAGCACTTCAAAATACGTTCGAAGACAGAAATATTGAATTCGAAAATTGAAAAATAAAAAATCTCAGTTAATTGGATCTTTTATCTTAAACAACCTTTCCCTGCTAAATCTTAAAGCTGAGCACATAAAAATCATACATTTTTGGAATGAGCATGAAATTTTACGTATAAAGTGCACATTTCAAGACGATGTGACGACTTGGTATTTTTCATGATTTTTAGGGGTCAACCCCTTGCAACTTTTTTCGGGTAATTTTAATTTTTTTCGGTTGACTCGAAATTCACAATACATACTAATTCTACCTTTCTGAATCGATTGGCGTTCGCAAAATTTGTCTATCTCTGACCGTTCTCGAGTTGGTCAGGTCTAAATCAGTTTTTAGATATTTTTTTTGTCGCCAAAAATATTTCTGATGAGTTTTCGACATTTTTGTTAAAATATTCGGAATCAGCACTTCAAAATACGTTCGAAGACAGAAATTTGAATTTCAAAGAATGAAAAATAAAAAATCTCAGTAAATTGGATTTTTTACCTTAAACAACCTTTTCCGGCTATATTTTATGTATGAGCACATACAAATCATACATTTTTGGAATGAGCATGACATTTTACGTATAAAGTGCACATTTCAAGACGATGTGACGACTTGGTATTTTTCATGATTTTTGCAACTTTTTTCGGGTAATTTTAATTTTTTTCGGTTGACTCGAAATTCACAATACATACTAATTCTACCTTTCTGAATCGATTGGCGTCCGCAGAATTTGTCTATCTCTGACCGTTCTCGAGTTGGTCAGCTCTAAATCAGTTTTTAGATATTTTTTTTGTCGCCAAAAATATTTCTGATGAGTTTTCGACAGTTTTGTTAAAAAATTCGAAATCAGCACTTCAAAATACGTTCGGAGACAGAAATTTGAAATTCAAAGAATGAAAAATAAAAAATCTCAGTAAATTGGATTTTTTACCTTAAACAACCTTTTCCGGCTATATTTTATGTATGAGCACATACAAATCATACATTTTAGGAATGAGCATGAAATTTTACGTATAAATTGCACATTTCAAGACGATGTGACGACTTGGTATTTTTCATGATTTTTAGGGGTCAACCCCTTGCAACTTTTTTCGAATAATTTTTATTTTTTTCTGTTGACTCGAAATTCACAATACATACTAATTCTACCTTTCTGAATCGATTGGCGTTCGCAGAATTTGTCTATCTCTGACCGTTCTCGAGTTGGTCAGCTCTAAATCAGTTTTTAGTTAATTTTTTGCCGCCAAACATATTTCTGATGAGTTTTCGACATTTTTGTTAAAAAATTCGGAATCAGCACGTCAAAATACGTTCGAGGACAGAAATTTGAAATTCAAAGAATGAAAAATAAAAAATCTCAGAAAATTGTATTTTCTACCATTAACACCCTTTTCCGGCTAAATCTTAAATCTGAGAATATAGAAATCATACATTTTCAGAATAAGCATGAAATTTTACCTAAAAAGTGCACATTTCAAGATGATGTGACGACTTGGTATTTTTCATGATTTTTAGGGGTCAACCCCTTGCAACTTTTTTCGGGTAATTTTCATTTTTTTCGGTTGACTCGAAATTCACAATATATACTAATTCTACCTTTCTGAATCGATTGGCGTTCGCAGAATTTGTCTATCTCTGACCGTTCTCGAGTTGGTCAGCTCTAAATCTGTTTTTGAATGTTTTTTTTTGCCGCAAAAAATAATTCTGATATGTTTTCGACATTTTCCTTAAAAACTTCGGAATCAGCACTTCAAAATACGTTCGAAGACAGAAATATTGAATTCGAAAATTGAAAAATAAAAAATCTCAGTTAATTGGATCTTTTATCTTAAACAACCTTTCCCTGCTAAATCTTAAAGCTGAGCACATAAAAATCATACATTTTTGGAATGAGCATGAAATTTTACGTATAAAGTGCACATTTCAAGACGATGTGACGACTTGGTATTTTTTATGATTTTTAGGGGTCAACCCCTTGAAACTTTTTTCGGGTAATTTTCATTTTTTTCGGTTGACTCGAAATTCACAATAAAAACCAATTCTACCTTTCTGAATCGATTGGCGTTCGCAGAATTTGTCTATCTCTGACCTTTCTCGAGTTAGTCAGCTCTAAATCAGTTTTTAGATATTTTTTTTGTCGCCAAAAATATTTCTGATGAGTTTTCGACAGTTTTGTTAAAAAATTCGGAATCAGCACTTCAAAATACGTTCGAAGACAGAAATTTGAAATTCAAAGAATGAAAAATAAAAAATCTCAGTAAATTGGATTTTTTACCTTAAACACCCTTTTCCGGCTAAATCTTATAACTGAGATAATAAAAATCATACATTTTCGGAATGAGCATGAAATTTTACGTATAAAGTGCACATATCAAGACGATGTGACGCCTTAGTATTTTTCATGATTTTTAGGGGTCAACCCCTTGCAACTTTTTTCGGGTAATTTTCATTTTTTTCGGTAGACTCGAAATTCACAATACATACTAATTCGACCATTCCAAATCGATTGGCGTTCGCAGAATTTGTCTATCTCTGACCTTTTCCGAGTTGGCCAGCTCTAAATCTGTTTTTGAATGTTTTTTTGCCGCAAAAAATAATTCTGATATGTTTTCGACATTTTCGTTAAAAACTTCGGAATCAGCACTTCAAAATACGTTCGAAGACAGAAATATTGAATTCGAAAATTGAAAAATAAAAAATCTCAGTTAATTGGATCTTTTATCTTAAACAACCTTTCCCTGCTAAATCTTATATCTGAGCACATAAAAATCATACATTTTTGGAATGAGCATGAAATTTTACGTATAAAGTGCACATTTCAAGACGATGTGACGACTTGGTATTTTTCATGATTTTTAGGGGTCAACCCCTTGCAACTTTTTTCGGGTAATTTTAATTTTTTTCGGTTGACTCGAAATTCACAATACATACTAATTCTACCTTTCTGAATCGATTGGCGTTCGCAAAATTTGTCTATCTCTGACCGTTCTCGAGTTGGTCAGGTCTAAATCAGTTTTTAGATATTTTTTTTGTCGCCAAAAATATTTCTGATGAGTTTTCGACATTTTTGTTAAAATATTCGGAATCAGCACTTCAAAATACGTTCGAAGACAGAAATTTGAATTTCAAAGAATGAAAAATAAAAAATCTCAGTAAATTGGATTTTTTACCTTAAACAACCTTTTCCGGCTATATTTTATGTATGAGCACATACAAATCATACATTTTTGGAATGAGCATGACATTTTACGTATAAAGTGCACATTTCAAGACGATGTGACGACTTGGTATTTTTCATGATTTTTGCAACTTTTTTCGGGTAATTTTAATTTTTTTCGGTTGACTCGAAATTCACAATACATACTAATTCTACCTTTCTGAGTCGATTGGCGTCCGCAGAATTTGTCTATCTCTGACCGTTCTCGAGTTGGTCAGCTCTAAATCAGTTTTTAGATATTTTTTTTGTCGCCAAAAATATTTCTGATGAGTTTTCGACAGTTTTGTTAAAAAATTCGAAATCAGCACTTCAAAATACGTTCGGAGACAGAAATTTGAAATTCAAAAAATGAAAAATAAAAAATCTCAGTAAATTGGATTTTTTACCTTAAACAACCTTTTCCGGCTATATTTTATGTATGAGCACATACAAATCAAACATTTTAGGAATGAGCATGAAATTTTACGTATAAATTGCACATTTCAAGACGATGTGACGACTTGGTATTTTTCATGATTTTTAGGGGTCAACCCCTTGCAACTTTTTTCGGGTAATTTTTATTTTTTTCTGTTGACTCGAAATTCACAATACATACTAATTCTACCTTTCTGAATCGATTGGCGTTCGCAGAATTTGTCTATCTCTGACCGTTCTCGAGTTGGTCAGCTCTAAATCAGTTTTTAGATAATTTTTTGCCGCCAAAAATATTTCTGATGAGTTTTCGACATTTTTGTTAAAAAATTCGGAATCAGCACGTCAAAATACGTTCGAGGACAGAAATTTGAAATTCAAAGAATGAAAAATAAAAAATCTCAGAAAATTGTATTTTCTACCATAACACCCTTTTCCGGCTAAATCTTATATCTGAGAATATAGAAATCATACATTTTCAGAATAAGCATAAAATTTTACGTAAAAAGTGCACATTTCAAGATGATGTGACGACTTGGTATTTTTCATGATTTTTAGGGGTCAACCCCTTGCAACTTTTTTCGGGTAATTTTCATTTTTTTCGGTTGACTCGAAATTCACAATATATACTAATTCTACCTTTCTGAATCGATTGGCGTTCGCAGAATTTGTCTATCTCTGACCGTTCTCGAGTTGGTCAGCTCTAAATCAGTTTTTAGATATTTTTTTTGTCGCCAAAAATATTTCTGATGAGTTTTCGACAGTTTTGTTAAAAAATTCGGAATCAGCACTTCAAAATACGTTCGAAGACAGAAATTTGAAATTCATAGAATAAAAAATAAAAATTCTCAGTAAATTGGATTTTTTACCTTAAACACCCTTTTCCGGCTAAATCTTATAACAGAGATAATAAAAATCATACATTTTCGGAATGAGCATGAAATTTTACGTATAAAGTGCACATTTCAAGACGATGTGACGCCTTAGTATTTTTCATGACTTTTAGGGGTCAACCCCTTGCAATATTTTTCGGGTAATTTTCATTTTTTTCGGTAGACTCGAAATTCACAATACATACTAATTCGACCATTCCAAATCGATTGGCGTTCGCAGAATTTGTCTATCTCTGACCTTTTCCGAGTTGGTGAGCTCTAAATCTGTTTTTGAATGTTTTTTTGCCGCAAAAAAAAATTCTGATATGTTTTCGACATTTTCGTTAAAAACTTCGGAATCAGCACTTCAAAATACCTTCGAAGACAGAAATATTGAATTCGAAAATTGAAAAATAAAAAATCTCAGTTAATTGGATCTTTTATCTTAAACAACCTTTCCCTGCTAAACCTTATATCTGAGCACATAAAAATCATACATTTTTGGAATGAGCATGAAATTTTACGTATAAAGTGCACATTTCAAGACGATGTGACGACTTGGTATTTTTTATGATTTTTAGGGGTCAACCCCTTGAAACTTTTTTCTGGTAATTTTCATTTTTTTCGGTTGACTCGAAGTTCACAATAAAAACCAATTCTACCTTTCTGAATCGATTGGCGTTCGCAGAATTTGTCTATCTCTGACCGTTCTCGAGTTAGTCAGCTCTAAAACAGTTTTTAGATATTTTTTTTGTCGCCAAAAATATTTCTGATGAATTTTCGACAGTTTTGTTAAAATATTCGGAATCAGCACTTCAAAATACGTTCGAAGACAGAAATTTGAAATTCAAAGAATGAAAAATAAAAAATCTCAGTAAATTGGATTTTTTACCTTAAACACCCGTTTCCGGCTAAATCTTATATCTGAGCACATAAAAATCATACATTTTTGGAATGAGCATGACATTTTACGTATAAAGTGCACATTTCAAGACGATGTGACGACTTGGTATTTTTCATTATTTTTAGGGGTCAACCCCTTGCAACTTTTTTCGGGTAATTTTCATTTTTTTCGGTTGACTCGAAATTCACAATACATACTAATTCCACCTTTCTGAATCGATTGGCATTCGCAAAATTTGTCTATCTCTGACCGTTCTCGAGTTGGTCAGCTCTAAATCAGTTTTTAGATATTTTTTTTGTCGCCAAAAATATTTCTGATGAGTTTTCGACAGTTTTGTTAAAAAATTCGGAATCAGCACTTCAAAATACGTTCGAAGACAGAAATTTGAAATTCAAAGAATGAAAAATAAAAAATCTCAGTAAATTGGATTTTTTACCTTAAACACCCTTTTCCGGCTAAATCTTATAACTGAGATAATAAAAATCATACATTTTCGGAATGAGCATGAAATTTTACGTATAAAGTGCACATATCAAGACGATGTGACGCCTTAGTATTTTTCATGATTTTTAGGGGTCAACCCCTTGCAACTTTTTTCGGGTAATTTTCATTTTTTTCGGTAGACTCGAAATTCACAATACATACTAATTCGACCATTCCAAATCGATTGGCGTTCGCAGAATTTGTCTATCTCTGACCTTTTCCGAGTTGGCCAGCTCTAAATCTGTTTTTGAATGATTTTTTGCCGCAAAAAATAATTCTGATATGTTTTCGACATTTTCGTTAAAAACTTCGGAATCAGCACTTCAAAATACGTTCGAAGACAGAAATATTGAATTCGAAAATTGAAAAATAAAAAATCTCAGTTAATTGGATCTTTTATCTTAAACAACCTTTCCCTGCTAAATCTTATATCTGAGCACATAAAAATCATACATTTTTGGAATGAGCATGAAATTTTACGTATAAAGTGCACATTTCAAGACGATGTGACGACTTGGTATTTTTCATGATTTTTAGGGGTCAACCCCTTGCAACTTTTTTCGGGTAATTTTAATTTTTTTCGGTTGACTCGAAATTCACAATACATACTAATTCTACCTTTCTGAATCGATTGGCGTTCGCAAAATTTGTCTATCTCTGACCGTTCTCGAGTTGGTCAGGTCTAAATCAGTTTTTAGATATTTTTTTTGTCGCCAAAAATATTTCTGATGAGTTTTCGACATTTTTGTTAAAATATTCGGAATCAGCACTTCAAAATACGTTCGAAGACAGAAATTTGAATTTCAAAGAATGAAAAATAAAAAATCTCAGTAAATTGGATTTTTTACCTTAAACAACCTTTTCCGGCTATATTTTATGTATGAGCACATACAAATCATACATTTTTGGAATGAGCATGACATTTTACGTATAAAGTGCACATTTCAAGACGATGTGACGACTTGGTATTTTTCATGATTTTTGCAACTTTTTTCGGGTAATTTTAATTTTTTTCGGTTGACTCGAAATTCACAATACATACTAATTCTACCTTTCTGAGTCGATTGGCGTCCGCAGAATTTGTCTATCTCTGACCGTTCTCGAGTTGGTCAGCTCTAAATCAGTTTTTAGATTTTTTTTTGTCGCCAAAAATATTTCTGATGAGTTTTCGACAGTTTTGTTAAAAAATTCGAAATCAGCACTTCAAAATACGTTCGGAGACAGAAATTTGAAATTCAAAAAATGAAAAATAAAAAATCTCAGTAAATTGGATTTTTTACCTTAAACAACCTTTTCCGGCTATATTTTATGTATGAGCACATACAAATCAAACATTTTAGGAATGAGCATGAAATTTTACGTATAAATTGCACATTTCAAGACGATGTGACGACTTGGTATTTTTCATGATTTTTAGGGGTCAACCCCTTGCAACTTTTTTCGGGTAATTTTTATTTTTTTCTGTTGACTCGAAATTCACAATACATACTAATTCTACCTTTCTGAATCGATTGGCGTTCGCAGAATTTGTCTATCTCTGACCGTTCTCGAGTTGGTCAGCTCTAAATCAGTTTTTAGATAATTTTTTGCCGCCAAAAATATTTCTGATGAGTTTTCGACATTTTTGTTAAAAAATTCGGAATCAGCACGTCAAAATACGTTCGAGGACAGAAATTTGAAATTCAAAGAATGAAAAATAAAAAATCTCAGAAAATTGTATTTTCTACCATAACACCCTTTTCCGGCTAAATCTTATATCTGAGAATATAGAAATCATACATTTTCAGAATAAGCATAAAATTTTACGTAAAAAGTGCACATTTCAAGATGATGTGACGACTTGGTATTTTTCATGATTTTTAGGGGTCAACCCCTTGCAACTTTTTTCGGGTAATTTTCATTTTTTTCGGTTGACTCGAAATTCACAATATATACTAATTCTACCTTTCTGAATCGATTGGCGTTCGCAGAATTTGTCTATCTCTGACCGTTCTCGAGTTGGTCAGCTCTAAATCAGTTTTTAGATATTTTTTTTGTCGCCAAAAATATTTCTGATGAGTTTTCGACAGTTTTGTTAAAAAATTCGGAATCAGCACTTCAAAATACGTTCGAAGACAGAAATTTGAAATTCATAGAATAAAAAATAAAAATTCTCAGTAAATTGGATTTTTTACCTTAAACACCCTTTTCCGGCTAAATCTTATAACAGAGATAATAAAAATCATACATTTTCGGAATGAGCATGAAATTTTACGTATAAAGTGCACATTTCAAGACGATGTGACGCCTTAGTATTTTTCATGACTTTTAGGGGTCAACCCCTTGCAATATTTTTCGGGTAATTTTCATTTTTTTCGGTAGACTCGAAATTCACAATACATACTAATTCGACCATTCCAAATCGATTGGCGTTCGCAGAATTTGTCTATCTCTGACCTTTTCCGAGTTGGTGAGCTCTAAATCTGTTTTTGAATGTTTTTTTGCCGCAAAAAAAAATTCTGATATGTTTTCGACATTTTCGTTAAAAACTTCGGAATCAGCACTTCAAAATACCTTCGAAGACAGAAATATTGAATTCGAAAATTGAAAAATAAAAAATCTCAGTTAATTGGATCTTTTATCTTAAACAACCTTTCCCTGCTAAATCTTATATCTGAGCACATAAAAATCATACATTTTTGGAATGAGCATGAAATTTTACGTATAAAGTGCACATTTCAAGACGATGTGACGACTTGGTATTTTTTATGATTTTTAGGGGTCAACCCCTTGAAACTTTTTTCAGGTAAATTTCATTTTTTTCGGTTGACTCGAAATTCACAATACATACTAATTCTACCTTTCTGAATCGATTGGCGTTCGCAAAATTTGTCTATCTCTGACCGTTCTCGAGTTGGTCAGCTCTAAATCAGTTTTTAGATATTTTTTTTGTCGCCAAAAATATTTCTGATGAGTTTTCGACATTTTTGTTAAAATATTCGGAATCAGCACTTCAAAATACGTTCGATGACAGACATTTGAAATTCAAAGAATAAAAATAAAAATTCTCAGTAAATTGGATTTTTTACCTTAAACACCCTTTTCCGGCTAAATCTTATATCTGAGCACATAAAAATCATACATTTTTGAAATGAGCATGAAATTTTACGTATAAAGTGCACATTTCAAGACGATGTGACGACTTGGTATTTTTCATTTTTTTCGGTTGACTCGAAATTCACAAGACATACTAATTCTACCTTTCTGAATCGATTGGCGTTCGCAGAATTTGTCTATCTCTGACCGTTCTCGAGTTGGTCAGCTCTAAATCAGTTTTTAGATATTTTTTTTGTCGCCAAAAATATTTCTGATGAGTTTTCGACAGTTTTGTTAAAAAATTCGGAATCAGCACTTCAAAATACGTTCGAAGACAGAAATTTGAAATTCAAAGAATGAAAAATAAAAAATCTCAGTTAATTGGATTTTTTATCTTAAACATCCTTTTCCGGCTAAATCTTATATCTGAGCACATAAAATTCATACATTTTTGGAATGAGCATGAAATTATACGTATAAAGTGCACATTTCAAGACGATGTGACGATTTGGTATTTTTCATGATTTTTAGGGGTCAACCCCTTGCAACTTTTTTCGGGTAATTTTCATTTTTTTCGGTTGACTCGAAATTCACAATACATACTAATTCTACCTTTCTGAATCGATTGGCGTTCGCAAAATTTGTCTATCTCTGACCGTTCTCGAGTTGGTCAGCTCTAAATCTGTTTTTGAATGTTTTTTTTTTGCCGCAAAAAATAATTCTGATATGTTTTCGACATTTTTGTTAAAAACTTCGGAATCAGCACTTCAAAATACCTTCGAAGACAGCAATATTGAATTCGAAAATTGAGAAATAAAAAATCTCAGTTAATTGGATCTTTTATCTTAAACAACCTTTCCCTGCTAAATCTTATATCTGAGCACATAAAAATCATACATTTTTGGAATGAGCATGAAATTTTACGTATAAAGTGCACATTTCAAGACGATGTGACGACTTGGTATTTTTTATGATTTTTAGGGGTCAACCCCTTGAAACTTTTTTCTGGTAATTTTCATTTTTTTCGGTTGACTCGAAGTTCACAATAAAAACCAATTCTACCTTTCTGAATCGATTGGCGTTCGCAGAATTTGTCTATCTCTGACCGTTCTCGAGTTAGTCAGCTCTAAAACAGTTTTTAGATATTTTTTTTGTCGCCAAAAATATTTCTGATGAATTTTCGACAGTTTTGTTAAAAAATTCGAAATCAGCACTTCAAAATACGTTCGAGGACAGAAATTTGAATTTCAAAGAATGAAAAATAAAAAATCTCAGTAAATTGGATTTTTTACCTTAAACAACCTTTTCCGGCTATATTTTATGTATGAGCACATACAAATCATACATTTTTGGAATGAGCATGACATTTTACGTATAAAGTGCACATTTCAAGACGATGTGACGACTTGGTATTTTTCATGATTTTTAGGGGTCAACCCCTTGCAACTTTTTTCGGGTAATTTTCATTTTTTTCGGTTGACTCGAAATTCACAATACATACTAATTCCACCTTTCTGAATCGATTGGCGTTCGCAAAATTTGTCTATCTCTGACCGTTCTCGAGTTGGTCAGCTCTAAATCAGTTTTTAGATATTTTTTTTGTCGCCAAAAATATTTCTGATGAGTTTTCGACATTTTTGTTAAAATATTCGGAATCAGCACTTCAAAATACGTTCGAAGACAGACAGTTGAAATTCAAAGAATGAAAAATAAAAATTCTCATTAAATTGGATTTTTTACCTTAAACACCCTTTTCCGGCTAAATCTTATATCTGAGCACATAAAAATCATACATTTTTGAAATGAGCATGAAATTTTACGTATAAAGTGCACATTTCAAGACGATGTGACGACTTGGTATTTTTCATGATTTTTAGGGGTCAACCCCTTGCAACTTTTTTCGGGTAATTTTCATTTTTTTCGGTTGACTCGAAATTCACAATACATACTAATTCCACCTTTCTGAATCGATTGGCGTTCGCAGAATTTGTCTATCTCTGACCGTTCTCGAGTTGGTCAGCTCTAAATCAGTTTTTAGATATTTTTTTTGTCGCCAAAAATATTTCTGATGAGTTTTCGACAGTTTTGTTAAAAAATTCGGAATCAGCACTTCAAAATACGTTCGAAGACAGAAATTTGAAATTCAAAGAATGAAAAATAAAAATTCTCAGTAAATTGGATTTTTTACCTTAAACACCCTTTTCCGGCTAAATCTTATAACTGAGATAATAAAAATCATACATTTTCGGAATGAGCATGAAATTTCACGTATAAAGTGCACATTTCAAAACGATGTGACGCCTTAGTATTTTTCATGACTTTTAGGGGTCAACCCCTTGCAACTTTTTTCGGGTAATTTTCATTTTTTTCGGTAGACTCGAAATTCACAATACATACTAATTCGACCATTCCAAATCGATTGGCGTTCGCAGAATTTGTCTATCTCTGACCTTTTCCGAGTTGGTCAGCTCGAAATCTGTTTTTGAATGTTTTTTTTGCCGCAAAAAATAATTCTGATATGTTTTCAACATTTTCGTTAAAAACTTCGGAATCAGCACTTCAAAATACGTTCGAAGACAGAAATATTGAATTCGAAAATTGAAAAATAAAAAATCTCAGTTAATTGGATCTTTTATCTTAAACAACCTTTCCCTGCTAAATCTTATATCTGAGCACATAAAAATCATACATTTTTGGAATGAGCATAAAATTTTACGTATAAAGTGCACATTTCAAGACGATGTGACGACTTGGTATTTTTCATGATTTTTAGGGGTCAACCCCTTGCAACTTTTTTCGGGTAATTTTCATTTTTTTCGGTTGACTCGAAATTCACAATACATACTAATTCTACCTTTCTGAATCGATTGGCGTTCGCAAAATTTGTCTATCTCTGACCGTTCTCGAGTTGGTCAGCTCTAAATCAGTTTTTAGATATTTTTTTTGTCGCCAAAAATATTTCTGATGAGTTTTCGACAGTTTTGTTAAAAAATTCGGAATCAGCACTTCAAAATACGTTCGAAGACAGAAATTTGAAATTCAAAGAATGAAAAATAAAAATTCTCAGTAAATTGGATTTTTTACCTTAAACACCCTTTTCCGGCTAAATCTTATAACTGAGATAATAAAAATCATACATTTTCGGAATGAGCATGAAATTTTACGTATAAAGTGCACATTTCAAGACGATGTGACGCCTTAGTATTTTTCATGATTTTTAGGGGTCAACCCCTTGCAACTTTTTTCGTATAATTTTCATTTTTTTCGATTGACCGACATTCTTAACACATACTAATTTGACCATTCTGAAACAATTGGCGATCGCAGAATTTGTCTACCTCTGACCGTTCTTGAGTTGGTCAGCTCTAAATCAGATTTTAGATGTTTTTTTTTTGCCGCCAAAAATATTTCTGTTGAATTTTCGACATTTTTGTTAAAAATTTCAGAATCAGCACGTCAAAATACGTTCCAGGACGAAATTTGAAAATTCGAAAAATAAAAAATCAAAAATCTCAGAAAATAGGATTTTCTACTATTAACACCCCTTTCCAGCTGAATCTCATAACTGAGCACATGAAAATCATAAATTTTCGGAACAAGCATGAAATTTTACATATAAAAAGCAAATTTCAAGTCGATGTGACGACTTGATATTTTCAATGATTTTTAGGGGTGAACCCTTGCAACTTTTTTCGGGTAATTTTAAATTTTTTCTGATTGTCTCGAAATTCTCAATACATACTTATGACCATTACGAATCGATTGGCGGTCGCAGAATTTGTCTATCTCTGACCGTTCTTGAGTTGGTCAGCTCTAAATCAGTTTTTAGATAGTTTTTTTGCCACCAAAAATATTTCTGATGAGTTTTCAACATTTCCGATAAAAGATTCGGAATCAGCACGTCTAAATACGTTCGAGGATGAAAATTTGAAATTACGCATGTGATCGTGATTCATGATATTTCTTCAATTTTCCTGTCTGAATATATTTTTGTCGGGCATCATGATCGATGGAGTGGACCATTCAAATTTCCCACTTTTTCTGCCAATTCATGATTCCCCCACACCCTCCCTTTCTGATTGATCGCGCACTTCCTGGGAGCAATGAAATTATAATGAACCACACCTCTTCGCATCCTGGGGCACAGCGGTATCAAACACACATTGTTACCGACGATTTCCGCCTGGGCGCTCCACCGGCACTCGACATATCCCCAATTATCGAAACCGAACGCACAATTGCAGATGTTCGGGTTGTTTGTTGATTCGGCCAGGTTTACCCATTGAATTACTCGCGTGTCCTGATCTGCTACAGGGTGCCGAAGGGTTGGGACAGATTTGCCATTCGGTGATTGGAATGCAACTGTTGAAACAGTGGATTGACATAAGATATGATTGGAATTCGAGTATCAAGGTAAATTTTCATGTCTGATAAACGTGGTTGAGAAGTCAGACTGGAAACTCTTGGAAGATAAACAAGTGGAAACTTCGAAGGCTTATCGGTGATCTCTTTTCATCTGCATGAAGTCAATTTTTGTTACAGTCTCACAGGCACAAGCCTAGCCTTTTAGGTTTTATATAAAACTTAAAATAATAGTGTTTACTTTGCCAAATCCAAGGTGTAAGGAATTCTGTTGAAGGATGCATGATACATGGGGTAACGTGTCAGTAACCATTCCTTCGGAGTACTTAGCATTGTCAAGCGGCTTTGTTGGTATCGACCATCCTTTCGACATCACTCTTGGGAAATATATGGAAAAACACAGTATGAAATCAACTAACCAAACTCGTAGACAGAGAGCCAACAGCTCTCAAATCCAGAACCAGGGAGTTGGCGACTATGTTGCAGATAAACTTCAAGTATACTGAAGCAGCCATAGCTGCGTCAACTCGCCAAATTAAAAATGGACAAAAATTGAAAAATTGACCCAGTCCTCATACCAGAACCACGGGCTTTCAATGTATATGTGAGAGGACTAGGAGAAGTGGGAGGTAAGTACGATCACAAACATGATTGGATACGCGCATGCAAATATGCCAGAGACACTAACTCCGTTTTAACGAAGTATTCATATCAAAAGTTTTAAAAATGCTGTCGAAACCCCAAGCAACTCGGTGTTCTTGTGGGTTAACGATATATTTAAAAGGGTTTGCCACTTTTTTGAGTTTCGATATCATTTTCAAAGCTTTCAGCGTGAAGGTGAAATACAATATTTTGTTAAAACTACAACAAATCTTGGGTACTTCCAAAGGTAAGACAGACGAACAAAAGAAGTGGGAGATTCATGATAGTCGTCGTAAGGACTGCGAGAAGAAGTATGTGAGTCAAATTAGAAGGATCATCATGAAGGTTCGGAGTTTGGCCAAATTGGATTACGACCACCAATTTAATAACACAAGTTTTAAACTATTCAGACAGTTTCATGATCGTAGACTTCTCGATGCATTCGAGAGTCCATTGCGAGGTATGAAAATAGTGTTAGGCATGAGGGCACAGTTCCAATCTGCCCATTGTTCAACATAGTAAGTAAGTAATTTATCCAGGTTGGATACAAAGATTTTACAACAATTTGAATTGGATGAATAAAAATAAAATTTTGTAGAATTGTAGTTGAACTAAATTCATTTCATATTGATAGATTATCATAAATCATGAATAATTGTCAAAAGAGAACTGTTTGATGAACGGGAATAAAATAAAACAGTGCAAAGTCTACATGAGAGCAAGAGGAAGGAAGAGAGAACTTTTTACTGCAGGGAGCAGTTTGTATGTTGAAGATGAACTAGAGTCATTAGTTAGTTTTATAGTCAGTTATTCCAATTTTTCATTTAAGCTTTCATTTTGAGTTTTTTGAAAACTAGTTTAATTGAAGTTTTTCCTCTTTGTTAGAAATTAATTTCCCAGTGCAGTTGATACAACCAAAATAAATACAGTTGTGCTAACATATCTGAAACCATGAAAAGATACACCCCCAAAATGCGTATTCGTTGTACAATGGATATAGTCCGGAATATATCCACTGATAAGACACTCAACATGAACATTCGCGCAACGTATGAGAATTTCACATTTAAATTCTAAAATCAAAGTAAACATTGAATTGGACACTTTTATGTATAGGCGGGAATATGTAGTAGAATGAGTTAACTTCAAAATGAAGAGAAACAAAATTTACTATTGTTTTAGGACCTTTCTATTTCTAAAACTGGTTTGTTCAGTTTTGTGGGTGTTTGAAGATGGAAAGGACAATATTTTGTTCCAGAAATAAATGCCTTCAGTATGGGGTAGACTCCTTCTTTTTTCCATGGACGATTCAATGATTATAAAATGTTTCTGAGAACATCGAACTCTTCTACAATCTACTCAAAAAGTACGTGTGTGATATGACATTATCAAAAAGAAAACATGTTGCTTGGTCAAACAACGAACCTTGTGGTATACCATATTTGCCGGATTGTAATAGTGCATTATCTGTTTCATCTGTCACAAATGCCCTAATAACGCTTTCAATATGGAAGCGAAGCCCGAAGATGAAATGAAATTCCGCCCTAGTATGAATTAAAACCTTGTTTGTGGCTACAAATGGATTCACGCCAGCTCCTAAGAATGTCACTTGTTTGCGTGTTCTATTGAAAGAACTCTTATCCAATTAATCACGTCTTGTTTGTTAATGAATCGACTTTCAAGGTTCACAATTATCTCGAGATATCATATGTCAATTTAATTGATTCGTAGCAACATTACGACGCGATTCAGAAATAATTATTAGCCAATATCGATATCCGTTCTGATTTGAGAAGAACTGGGTGCGGTCGTTTTAGTTTTCAAAACAAGTTTTTCAGCGAAAATGTATTTTCGATATAGTGTAGAATTTGATATTAAGGAGGATATGAAAAGAACCACTTTTTCACGTAGATGTTTTGATGAATATCGTATTTCGCATCTAATATTTCTGCAATATCTGGTTTCCGTTATGTTGGCAGCTTCGCAGGTAATCTCGCTGTGTTTCATGAAATCGAAGTCAATCTCAGTTGTTATTGAACTCTTCTTCTTCTTCTTTTCTAACCAAGTATAATCCAGTAGGATTGGGTTTTGAGACAACCAACCAAACTTGGTATGCTAGAAGTTGATACCATGATAAACGCAAAAAAAATTGTTTATCAAAATTCCAGGGGTGGAATATATTTTTTTTTCGTTTAAAAATATATAAATACACTTTTGCTGTAATATTGGAAAGTATATGATTTATCGAAAAAACAACTCAACGAGGTGAAAAACAATTCAATTTTCCACAAGAATAATCCCTAATAATTTCTTATGAAATGCGCTCGTTTTCTCAGAAAACGTGTTTGAACGCCGACATCAAATTTCAGATTCACCCTTCACGCTGAAAGTTCTGGCGGAGCCGAATATTTGATTGGTCATAACTCTGCTAAAAGTGATCGGAGAAGGAAAAGGAAAAGTTCATATCGTTTCTGAAAACTCCTACCTTCTCATGCAAATATAATATGCGAGTATTTGAGTACCTAAAATGTGTTTTGTCGCACTTCACGGAGATGTTTGCGAATGATCCAAAAATCATTAATAATTAAGTAAATATGGAATTATTGTACTGAAGCATCAACCCATACCCTCTCTGGACTATATGCAACAATTTTAAAGTAGTGTGACAGGTCCCACTTGTACATGCCAAAAAAAACTTTGTTTTACTCCTGCCTCATTATCAACTTACCCATAAAATCAGCATTCTTTCCACTAAATGTTGAAAATAATCGGTTATTCATATCCTGCATATATATATATATATATATATATATATATATATATATATATATATATATATATATATATATATATATATATATATATATATTAATAACACTATTGTGAAGTGCAAACCTGAAGCTTCGAATCACATACTTCATTTTTCATGTAGGATATGTATGAGGGATTATTTTCAACATTTACTGAAGAAATTGCCGGGATTATGGGTGAGTTGAAAACTGAGGCAGGAGTAAAACCCAGTTTTTTCTTTGGCATGTATAAGTGAGACTTGTCTCACTAGTCTTAAATCGTTGCATATGGTCCAAAGAGGGTACTGATTCCTGCTTCAGTATAATTATTTCAAACCAACTGAAATATTCATGACTTTCGGATCCTCCGTAAATATCGTAGAAGGGTTATGTGAAGCGGAACAATACACATTTTAGGTACTCAGATACTCACATGTTATATTTGCATGAGGAAGTAGAAGTCTTCAGGAACGATATGCACTTTTTCTTTTCCTTCTACTATAATTTTCAGCAAAGTTGTGACAAATCTAATTTTCGGCCCTGCTTGAACTTGCAGTGGCGGGTTAGCGCCAGCATGAAAGGTGACGTCGGCGTTAAACCGCGTTTTCTGAGAAAACGAGCGTATTTCGTGAGGTATTACTGAAAATCATTCTTGTGGAGAATTGAACTATCTCTCAACTTATAGAAATCATTTTTGACAAATCTTATATTTTCTGAAATAACAAAAAAAATTATATTTTTTTGAAATGAAAAAATTTTTTGATTGCACTCCTGATTGGTAAATTTTTTTTTCAGAGTGCTACAATTCATTTTTCACTTTCTGCTCGAGTTTGTCTGTCGTTACTGGATTATACCTATTTCATTTTATATGAACATTAAATTTCATTAATATTTTCCAGTCACATTGGTCATAGTTTACGTAACTCACATTATTAACGATTCTATCCTTCTGATTCATTTGTATGCCATATTGCACCAAAGTTAATAATAATAAATCTTATTAAATATTTATATGTGTATCCGTCAGTCTAAAGGTATATGTGAAGTAATCAAATGCGGAAAACTCAACCAAAGCAATTAACAATTATCCAGAAAACCACCAGAAATGCTATCCATATCAGACACGAAAGTAGGTCAGAGTATCCCCCTCTAATGAACCCCTCCTAGAAGAACCCATATCGAACCTAATTGATCGTGAAAACATCTGACGAGCAGCAGCCACCTTTGTAGCATCGGCATTGGACCGGGTTCGAATTTCTTACAAAAAACTTGCCTGTTAATTGAATTAATTTAGATAAGGAAAATCCTCACCGGGGGCTATTGGCTCTTTAATTATTAATTTGTTCATTAGAGGAATTTGTTTGGGCGTCCGCCTGGAAGATTTGCCTTACAATAAAGTTCGATATTTATAATACGATTAGAGTGTTCGCGATCTGCCACGGTGTAGATTTTAGATAAGTAGGCCAAACAATTACCAAAATTCCATTGAAGTGATGTTTATTATATTGATACTGATTTAAAGAATATCTATTCAAATAAATATATTGGAGCATATAATCTGAAATTACTTCTGTGGGAGATTTGTACCTACGGCAGACAATATCAAAGAAGGTGTTGCATCGACTTCAACTTCAAAAATATTTATTCTCATTGAATAATACATAAATATATAGGATGGAGAACAGGAAAATATAAATGAATGAAGTGAGATTACAAATAAAAGAATAATAATAAAAGTTGAGTAGTTATGATATGCGTAAATCGATACGAAGGAATATGTTTTAGCAGCAATCCAGACATGAAAATGAAAAATTGAAAAACTGAAATAAAAATGTGGACCAGCCGGAAAACGAAAGATTCGGAATCAGCACGTCAAAATACGTTCGAGGACAAATATTTTAAATTCGAAAAATGAGAAATAAAAATGTTCAAAATATTATGTATCATGATATACACAACTTTTTTGTCCGTTGATTTTTTCTAATCAAATTTTCAGTGTTGGCCACTCTGAATCACTAAGCGTTCGCAGAATTTGTCTATCTCTAACCGTTCTCGAGTTGGATGTTTTTTTTTGCCGCCAAAAATATTTCTGAAAAGTTTTCGACATTTTCGTTCGAAGATTCGGAATCAGCACGTCAAAATACGTTAGAAGACAAAAATTTTAATTTAAAAAAATGAAATTGAAATTCGATTGACTCGACATTCACAAAACATACTAATTCGACCATTCTAGATCGATTGGCGTTCGCAGAACTTGTCTATCTATGACCGTTCTCAAGTTGGTCAGCTCTAAATCAGTTTTTTCATGTTTTTTTTGCCGCCAAAAATATTTCTGATGAGTTGTCGACATTTTTGTTAAAAATTTCGGAATCAGCACTTCAAAATATGTTCAAGGACAAAAATTTAAAATTCCAATAATGAAAAATAAAAAATCTTAGAAAATGGAATTTTTTAGTATAAACACGCCGTTCGGGCTAAATCTTATGTCTGAGCATATAAAAATCATACATTTTTGGAATGGCCATAAAATTTTACCTATACAGTGCGAATTTTGAGTCGATTTGACGACTTGGTATTTTTCATGATTTTTAGGGGTAAACCCCTTGCAACTTTTTCCAGGTAATTTTTAATTTCTTTCGATCGACCGAAATCCACAGAACATTCTTATTCGACCATTCTGAATCGATTGGCGTTCGCAGAATTTGTCTATCTTCAACCTTTCTCGAGTTGGTCAGCTTTAAATCAGTTTTTAGATGTTTTTTTTGCCGCCAAAAATATTTCTGATGAGCTTTCGATATTTTTGTTAAAAATTTCGGAATCAGCACTTCAAAATATGTTCAAGGACAAAAATTTGAAATTCGAATAATGAAAAATAAAAAATCTTAGAAAATGGAATTTTTTAGTTTAAACACGCCGTTCGGGCTACATCTTATGTCTGAGCATATAAAAATCATACATTTTTGGAATGACCATAAAATTTTACGTATACAATGCGAATTTTGAGTCGATTTGACGACTTGGTATTTTTCATGATTTTTAGGGGTAAACAAACCCCTTGCAACTTTTTCCAGGTAATTTTTAATTTTTTTTCGTTCGACCGAAATCCACAAAACATTCTTATTCGACCATTCTGAATCGATTGGCGTTCGCAGAATTTGTCTATCTTCAACCTTTCTCGAGTTGGTCAGCTTTAAATCAGTTTTTAGATGTTTTTTTTGCCGCCAAAAATATTTCTGATGAGCTTTCGATATTTTTGTTAAAAATTTCGGAATCAGCACTTCAAAATATGTTCAAGGACAAAAATTTGAAATTCGAATAATGAAAAATAAAAAATCTTAGAAAATGGAATTTTTTAGTTTAAACACGCCGTTCGGGCTACATCTTATGTCTGAGCATATAAAAATCATACATTTTTGGAATGACCATAAAATTTTACCTATACAGTGCGAATTTTGAGTCGATTTGACGACTTGGTATTTTTCATGATTTTTAGGGGTAAACCCCTTGCAACTTTTTCCAGGTAATTTTTAATTTTTTTCGTTCGACCGAAATCCACAGAACATACTAATTATGAATTATGAATCGATTGGCGTTCGCAGAATTTGTCTATCTCTGACCGTTCTCGAGTTGGTCAGCTTTAAATCAGTTTTTAGATGTTTTTTTTGCACCCAAAAATATTTCTGATGAGCTTTCGACATTTTCGTTCAAAGATTCGAAATCCATTTTTAACGTAGATATTTAAATAAATTGACCAACTCTTTGGGCGTTTGGCGCGTATATTACCTATTTTATTATTTATTATATCGCAATGAGGTTACGGAATTTGTATGTCAATTCACAATTCACTCGCACTATACCATTACGAATTCATTCACATTAAAATTTCTAACAATATTCATATGTAAGTGTTCAAAAATACCACTTTCAATTTGCCACGTGAAAACGTCTTCACTTTCACATATTTTCAAAAATCGTCCCCCAGACAGAGTTGCAGGACACAACATTCTCGCTAACGTCTCAATTTCCAGCGATCTGGGATTCAATTAATGCCCCCTCCAGCGAGAAAGAATGGTCCCATTCGTGACAATAGTGGAATCGTCATTTCCGTTCGAAATGGCGGGCATTAGTAGACGTAATTCGTTGCGGTAACGGTTAGTTAAGCCAGAGCCAGTGTGCCCCGAAAAGAATTAAAACACTTAAGAGACACGGTGTGGCTGCGGTATAAGACCGTGCAAGACCAGGGGCGCCATAATAGAGGCTTAAGTTGTTGTGGTGGCACTGGCGCATTGCGAACGATCTCTTTCTAGTGGGCCGACTACGATTCACTGACCATGTTGAATTTATTGTTTCGACGAGCCGAAGAACAATTGGAAAACGTCCCTTTCCGATGGGAAAACGGCCATGGACAGATTAGACGGAGAGCCAGATAGACCAACCAATATAAATTTATTGTGGAAATTAATTCTAATAGTAAGCGACTTGCGCCATGACTTCGGGGATACTTTATAAATAACTAAAATCCAAATTGCAACTCAAATTTTTTTTTGTGCAATTTTTAAACAATGATTAATAAAAAAAAGAGTCCTTTTTTTGTTTTTTTGTGAATATCTCAAAAGGTACTGGACGAATGGCTTTATTCATATAAGACCGTTTGTAGAGAATGAATAAAACCTACAAAATGGTTTTTGGAAAATCCCGATACGACCATTTTTCGCCGAGAAAAGCCAGAAAAACTCTTGAAAAAAGGCCTTTTTTCAAAAACGCGTATCTCCCTCAATTTTCAATATTAAGAAATAATTTTTCGGGAAATGGTAGCTAATATCATGTACGTTGAGCTCCCGAAAGGTGGAAATTGTCGCTTCAATAGTTTTCCTACAATCGGGTTTTAAAAAAATTACAGCCATATTTTGCATGATGCGTCGTATTACGGAAAATGGTCCGATTTGAATTTTGAAAGCGGCATTTTGAAGTTGAGGTTAAAATCTACAATTTGTCTATCTCACATTTTCCCATTAGTTTGGAGAACATTGTTAAATATGCTTCTGAACACAGCGCTTCGAGTGAAAATTCGTCGCCGAGTCGTGCTAAGGTAGTAGTGGAGGGGGCGCCGAAAAGCGGAGGAGAAGTGAGAGACCGGTTGCGCGCACAAGGCGCTTTTTTCTATACAGCGAAGACGTCGCTTGTAATTGCATTACTTTTATGCAGTTTATTTAAATAATACGTACATGCATATGTTCAATTATAATTGTACTTGTACAAGTACGTATATGCAAACATATACACTGGCAAAAATTGCACCAATAAACCGTGTTTTTTTATTCCAAAAATAATTATTCTATTAAGTCAAGTGCATTTTATAGGTGATTTAACGCTCGTTGATTTGACAACAAAATTAGTTGATGTAATTGTAATAGTGCTAATTGTGTAATAGTGCTTTTGAATTGATATCGTTCATATGTACTAGGAAATCAATTTCGTCAATAGGAACTTGAGTATATGCAATAAATGCTAAAGTGTTGGAGTGCTTGAATTAATTGCAGGAAATTTTTCAAGCACTAGGGCGATTACAAGTGGAAATTTTTAATTCTTCTCCAAAAACCGTAGATCTGTAAAATGTAAAAGCTGCGTGGCAACTAACATAGATCGCCTTTGAGAGCGGCGTTCAAGGCCAAACGGGCACATCTGCTCCTGAATTCTCGGCGCCCCCTCCACTACTACCTTAGCACGACTCGGCGACGAATTTTCACTCGAAGCGCTGTGTTCAGAAGCATTTTTAACAATGTTCTCCAAACATGGGAAAATGTGAGATAGACAAATTGTAGTTTTTAACCTCAACTTCAAAATGCCGCTTTAAAAATTCAAATCGGACCATTTCCCGTAATATGACGCATCATGCAAAATATGGCTGTAATTTTTTTTAAACCCGATTGTAGGAAGACTATTGAAGCGACAATTTCCACCTTTCGGGAGCTCAACGTACATGATATTAGCTACCATTCCCCGAAAAATTATTCCTTAATATTGAAAATTGAGAGAGATACGAATTTTTGAAAAAAGGGCCTTTTTTCAAGAGTTTTTCCGGCTTTTCTCGGCGAAATATGGTCGTATCGGGATTTTCCGAAAACCATTTTGTAGGTTTTTTCATTCTCTACAAACGGTCTCGTATAAGTGAAGCCATTCGTCCAGTACCTTTTGAGATATTTACAAAAAAACAAAAAAAGGACCCTTTTTTTTAATAATCATTGTTTAAACAATTGCACAAAAAAAATTTTGAGTTGCAATTTGGATTTCAGTTATTTATAAAGTATCCCCGAAGTCATGGCGCAAGTCGCTTACTATTAGAATTAATTTGCAAAACAGGCTTTATTTTTGTTATATTGGTTGGACTAAGAGCCGAAAATGTTCTCTGAGATATTGAAGCTGGTTCTTCGTTATTGAACACAGTTGTGGACAGCAGGAGTTCAAAAGCCGTCAAAAAATCATCACCTACTTTTTGTTTAACAGAATCAAGTTTATTTTTGTCCAAAGGTCACGAATTGTATGAAATAATTAAAAATAAACACAGGAATTTTTCCCGATATTTTGAAAATAGGTATCGTCAAACCATTACCAATTACAGACCTATATCGCTAATCTCAAATTTCGCAAAAATTTTAGAAAAAATCATAAAAATCAGATTAACGGGATTTCTGAAAAAATTTAATATTCTATCTGAACAGCAATATGGATTCAGAGATGGAAGGTCGACAGAGGACGCTATATTCACCTTAACATCGGAAATTTATAAATCATTGGATCTATCAAAACCTGCCTTATGTATCTTTGTCGACCTTTCAAAAGCCTTTGATACTGTATGTCATAAAATCCTCCTCGAGAAATTAGAAAACATCGGCATTCGGGGTAAATCACATGAACTCCTCAAATCCTATTTGAGTAATCGAAAACAGATAATTGACATTGATGGAAATAGAAGTAGTCCAAGCACGGTAACTTACGGTGTCCCTCAAGGTACGGTCTTGGGACCTATCTTGTTTATTATCTACATTAATAGCTTACTGAAAATGAATTCCGAAGGAACCATTTTCAGTTTTGCAGATGATCAAAGAGAAACGTAAATATGTCAACTTTCAAACTAGAAAAGACATTTTTCGAAAACATTTTCCTTAGAAGCAGAAGAATATTATGGTGATTTGTAGCACTCTAATAATGGAATAAAAAACTCAAAAATAAAAACCAAACACTGAATTAACGCGCGAACAATAAAAAATTAGAAAAAAAATTTTTTGTTGTCTAGGAAGCTGCGATTCAAAATCTTCATATTATTTTCAATTCTTAACAACTTTTTTAAATAAACTTTTTCGATAACACCAAAAATAAGTGTAGATTAGTCTTGATCAAAATTCGTATTTTTTGTTTTTCCCCTAACATCGTTTGGAAAATCAGAATTTTGATAACTCATACAAATGCATAATGAACAAGGTTCCTATATAGAGGAAAGCTTTCGACACTCAGTGTATATGCCAGTTTTGTTAGTCTCAATTTTGCTTTTCAAATCGAAATTTTTTCCACCGGACGAAAAAAACGCAGAAGACCATTTATAATATATGAGCGACTGACCTTCATAACTCTCATTGATATGCATTATAAAAATTGTATAAAAATGTTCAGCTTTAATAAATCTATTTTGTTACCCTGGTAAATGCTTGATGTCGCTCCTAAGTCACCTGTTCCACGATTCGCTTGACTGGCCGGAGTATGTTCATGTACACATCGACTCTAACTAATTGGTAACGAACAACCAGGTCTTATAAATTCAGAGAACATTTTCGGCTCTGGCTCTTGGACTAGATTGTGCAAACCGGGCCATAATTTCCTTGAGGCGTCAGATTTTCTGAGAGTTTTGCTTGGACGGGAGGGAAGTGATGTGCTTATCGATTGTTTGTGGGTTCGGTTTTGTGTGTGAGATTCAATCAGGGGAACTTCCATTCGTTTGGCAACAAAATCGCGATTGTTCACTTTTCCGGAACCGATATAGATTTCAAAGAGGAGAGAGCTCCAGCTGGGTCATTCTTGCTTCAGAAATATCTATCCCATTTTATCCTTTCAACAGGAATGAAAAATCCACAGTTCTTGATAGAATTTGAACATCTGTTACAACACAGTGTGCATATATAATTTATCATAAATATATCATTTAGACAAGGCTAATGTAATGTAGTTTTTTTCAGCTAACTTCTCTAAAAATTCTTGATTTCTTGTAGAGAATTGAATTATTTTTCACCTTGTTGAAATTATTTCTTGATAAATCTTACACTTTTCAAAACAAGAGCAAAAAAAATTATAATTTTTTTTATTCCACCCCTGATTCATTAATAAACAATTTTTTTTTCTAACAACACATAATGCCAAGAAGTCATGTGCCGAGTTTCAAAGTGCTACGATTCATTCTGTCGTTACTGTATTATAGCATATTTTTTATCTTCTTTGCGTTCTACATGATTTTGGTATAATTCATTCATGATAATTTTTTGTTGTTTATTGGAGATGATTTTCTCAAATAAGTAGACTGAAATATACTTATTTTATATGACAACGGACTGAACGAATCTATAGGTAGATATTAAAATCTGTAAAAATATTTTTCCTATACAGTATCGGAAAGTTTTCATCGGGGGTATAGACAAATCTATGCGAGCAACAAGGAACGCAATTATATGATAATACCACATAAATAAGAGAGACGCACTACTGTACGCCCCCCCTACTACCTCGTCGATATCCTTCCTCGAGCGAGTCTAGGAGAAATTGTATTGCTCTCTCAACATAATAGCAAGCTATTCTTTACGCTCGTACGAAACCAGCATACCCCGATGAAAACTTTCCGATACTGTATATGTTAACAACACCTGATTCGCACTTATTCCAGACGACTGTTCTGATAACGTTTCTCCAAATCGTAACAGCTCGAATAAGCCTTCCGAATCCTGTAGCACGGTCAGCCTAGGAGTGTATTTTCTAATCAGAATTTCTCATCTCACCCCGATCGTTAACAGCTTTCGCAACACTATAGCTTGCTCCGAATCAAGATAGCTTTGTTATAAAAACAAACTCGATTACCTTGCTCCACAGCCAGGTTGTCAGTTATGGCTCATGTCCTGAGCGTTTGGGTTCGTTGATGGAATTCCGCTTTCGGTCACGTTTCTCTTGAATGACCCGCAGAGGACAAACTCTGGACAAACTGGAACAATTTGTAGTACAGACGCCTGAACGGAACGGTCATCGGCTGCACTGATCCAAGGGATGAAGGGTCTTTCGTGATTCACGGCACGGGGATAAAAAAAAGGTTAATATCTATTGGCCCTGGAGAAAGCTTATTGTTTTGTTATTGCTAATGCATTTTAACCCAGGAGCAGAATTCGATGTAGGTGTACAGGAATGGATTTCCTTTTGGGTTTTGAGACGAGGATCCATTATAGCACTACCAAACTTGGTATGCTAGTTGTTGGAACCATGATAAACACGAAACAAAATTGTTTACCAAACCTAACGGGTTTTTTTTTCGTTTAAAAATAAATAAATAAATTTTTGCTGTAATCCTGGAAAGTATATAATTTATCGAGAAAACAACTCAACAGGGTGCAAGACAATTCAATTCTTCACAAAAATTATGTCTAGTAATTTTTTATAAAACGCGTTCGTTTTCTCAGAAGACGTGATTGAACGCTGATATCAAATTTTCAGGTTCACCCTTAGCCGCCGCTGGAAATTCTGACGGAGCCGAATATTTGATTGGTCATAACTCTGCTAAAAATGATCGGAGAAGGAAAAGGAAAAGGAAAAGTTCATCGTTTCTGAAGACTCCTACTTTCTCATGCAAAAATATTGTATTTGAGTACCTAAAATGTGTTTTGTCGCACTTCACGGAGATGTTTGCGGATGATCCGAAAATCATGAATAATTTAGTGAATATGGAATAATTATACTGCAACAATTTTAAAGTAGGGTGACAGGTCCCACTTATACATGCCAAAAAACAAACTTTGTTTTACTCCTGCCATATTTTCAACTTACCCATAAAATTGGCATTTCCTTCACTGAATGTTGAAATTAATGGCTCATTCATATCCTGCATATATATATATATATATATATATATATATATATATATATATATTCAATTGTGAAGTGCAAACCTCAAGCTTGAAATCACATACTTTATTTTCAATGTAGGATGTGTAAGAGCGATTATTTTGAACATTTGCTGAAGAAATTGCCAGGATTATGGCAGGATTATGAGTTGAAAACAGAGGCAGGAGTAAAACCCAGTTTTTCTTTGGCATGTATAAGTAAGACTTGTCTCACTAGTCTTAAATCGTTGCATATGGTCCAAAGAAGATACTGATACTGAAAGTTATGACAAATCTAATAATTTTCGGCCTTGCCTGAACTTGCAGTGGCAGTTAGCGCGAGCATGAAATGTGACGTCCGCGTTAAACCACGTTTTCTGAGAAAACAGCATATTTTATTAGTTATAACTGGATATCATTCTTGAGGAGGATTAAATTATCACTCAACCTATCGAAATCGTTTTTTGATAAATCTTATATTTTCTGAAATAACAACAAAAAAATTTATATATTTTTTTAATGAAACATTTTTTAGGTTCCACCCCTGATTTTTTGGTAAACAATTTTTTTTTTTCAATAATACATGATGTCGAGATGTCATGGGCCGAGTTTCAGAGTACTACAATTCATTCTTCACTCTTTGCTCGAGTTTGTCTGTCGTTACTGGATTATATGGAACGGGAAGACTTTCTGCGATTCTTCAGTTTTGATCAGAAGTTCATCAGAGTGATGGTGCATTATCTGAAAGAAGCAGGAGATAATTCATCAACAGAAAACTTCTGAACCACCGGCAGTGTGATTAGGTGTACCTACTTCAAGGCCCTACCCTTGGACCAGTGTTATTTTCCTTCTATATTTCGACTTTTATATTTTTGACTATCACTCCTATATCTCGCAATGCAAGGTATAACATTACGAGTATCATAACTCAGCTGAATCTTGATTTTAATTTGAAATCATGAAGAGGGTGTTTATAATATCAGTTGTGGAATCATCTGCCCCTGAATCATATTATAGATGAGGAATAATCGATATGTTTTAATTTAACATGCTCCTGTATTCAAGTTCTATAGATAAATACCAGCAATGATCACTTCATGGAACTGAAACTATCTGTATGTGAAAACGTCAATATTCTCCAGTTCCCAATCCTAGGATGAATGTCAGGAAGTTGGGAGTTCGGCAAACCGCTGCTGCTTTGTTGACCATAATTGTTCGGGAAGAAACTTCCCTGAGAGTTCCTGTGGAAAGTTATGGCTCCATTCATTTCGAGAATGTGATGCAACATACTAAGTTCTTGTAATGATCTGTTGGATTGTGATTTAATTAAGAAATCTGTAGTCAATATTTTGAATTTTCGTGGGTTTTTACCTAACCAAGATAGAGTACTACCCTGTTGAGTTGTTTTTCCGATAAATCATATACTTTCCAAGATTACAGCAAAAATCTATTTATATATTTTTTTGTACAACTGACATTAAAAATGACGTTTTTAATTCATTGACACATGAACTAAAAACTGACGTTTTCACAAAATCACTTTTAACACTAGTGTTAAAAGTACTTTTAACACTAGTGTTAAAAGTAAAATGACAGATGAGATGATGGATACTCAGTAATATAGATCTCTCTAATAGAAACACTTCAATTAGATATTATAATCAGAACACTGACTCAAGAGGAATCGTTTATAAAAGTTCACACATGTATTTGGTCGTTTGCGCAATTGATAATACTAATTCCTTTTGAAGTTACAAACGAAGTAGTATTTAGTCCAACTGTAGAATGTCCTTCATCACTGACAAATAATGACATTCATAAATAAAGTGCGTTGGGGTTTATTATATTTGAAGTATCTGTCAGTCAGCCTTGTAATCCAAAGATCGTGTGTTCGAATCCTTATGGATCTTATTTTTTTTTTGTTTTTTTCTTACTAGCAGTAACTGTTGAACAAAAAATTTTGTATGATACATTTGTTAAAAGTGATTTTATTTTGCTCGTGGGGTTGCTCCACTCGCTAACGCTCGTTTCGCAATATTCCCCACTCACAAAATAAAATGCCACTTTTAACACTTGTATCATAAATAACTATTAAACGAAAGAAACAATGTTCCACCTCTGGAATTTTGGTAAACAAATTTTTTTCGTGTTTATCATGGTTCTAACTACTAGATAGCAAGTTTGGTGGTGTTACAATCGATCCTCGTCTCAAAACCCGATCGTTCAGATTCATCATTTAATTTTCAACAAGTAGAATCAACATATTTCGACAGTTCAGCATTCATTGGCTGAGGACTACAATCAAACTACCCCGCAAGATGTCACTAACGACCTCATCCATATTCAGTCACTTAAAAATGTTTCGGCTTTTTGATAGATAACCCAATCTCTCAATGGATAACTGTCATCATTCAACGCAGACACAAAGAACCCTTGGGGTGGTAACAAATGCAAGTCATTCCCTTGTTATGGCATTTTCTTACTCAGCGCTGTCGATATTCGAGAGGTAAGGGAAGTGAGTTTGTTTCACGATGTGTGAAGTCATGAAGAGTACGATTATGTGTATGGGGGAACTCTTGAATATTGACAGGAAGGGTGACGTTAGGTGAGGTGGGGAGAATGAGTTTGTTTCAGGATCTGTGAAGTCATGAAGAGCATGTACATGTGGGCATTCTTGAACATTGAATTGAAGGGTGACGTTATGTTCTCTTTTTCACGTACTTCTGGTTGGTTTCGAAATGAATTATGTTCACAGTGTATTGAAAGTGGAATTATTTGTGAGGTTGTGTGCCTTGAACTGGGATCTGTTCAATAAAGACAGATTTGTTGAATAATTTAGTAGGTTTATCAAAAGAGAATTTTTGACGTAATAACGTGTTATGAATCGATGAACGCCTGCTGCACGTACGAAAAGTTTAACTCATATTCACGTTCAAAGATTCGAAACCAGAACGTGAATACGTTCTGGACAAATACATTCGAGGACAAAAATTTAAAATTCGAAAAATGAACAATAAAAAAGTTGAAAAAATTATCTATCACGATATACTCGACTTTTTTGTTATTCAATTTTTTCCGTTCAAATTTCCAGTATACACTAATTCGGCCATTCTGAATCGATTGACGTTCGCAGAATTGGTCTATCTCTAACTGTTCTCGAGTTGGTCAGCTCTGAATTAGTTTTCAAATGATTTTTTTGGCGTCAAAAATATTTCCGATGAGTTTTCAACATTTTCTTTCAAAGATTCAGAATCAGCATGTCGAAATACGTTTGGAAACAGAATTTCAAAATTTGAAAAATTAAATTAAAAAGTTCAAAAAATTATCTATCATGATATACTCGACTTTTTTGTCTATCAATTTTTTCCGTTAAAATTTCCAGTATACACTAATTCGGTCATTTTGAATCGATTGACGTTCGCAGAATTGGTCTACCTCTAACCGTTCTCGAGTTGGTTAGCTCTGAAACAGTTTTCAAATGTTTTTCTTGGCGCCAAAAATATTTCCGATGAGTTTTCGACATTTTCGTTCAAAGATTCAGAATCAGCATGTCGAAATACGTTTGGAAACAGAATATCAAAATTTGAAAAATTAAAATTAAAAAGTTCAAAAAATTATTTATCATGATATACTCGACTTTTTTTCCATCGATTTTTTCCTGTTCGAATTTCCAGTATACACTAATTCGGCTATTTTGAATCGATTGACGTTCGCAGAATTGGTCTATCTCTAACCGTTCTTGAGTTGGTCAGCTCTGAATTAGTTTTCAAGTGATTTTTTTGGCGTCAAAAATATTTCCGATGAGTTTTCAACATTTTCGTTCAAAGATTCAGAATCAGCATGTCGAAATATGTTTGGAAACAGAATTTCAAAATTTGAAAAATTAAATTAAAAAGTTCAAAAAATTATCTATCATGATATACTCGACTTTTTTGTCTATCAATTTTTTCCGTTAAAATTTCCAGTATACACTAATTCGGTCATTTTGAATCGATTGACGTTCGCAGAATTGGTCTACCTCTAACCGTTCTCGAGTTGGTTAGCTCTGAAACAGTTTTCAAATGTTTTTCTTGGCGCCAAAAATATTTCCGATGAGTTTTCGACATTTTCGTTCAAAGATTCAGAATCAGCATGTCGAAATACGTTTGGAAACAGAATATCAAAATTTGAAAAATTAAAATTAAAAAGTTCAATAAATTATTTATCATGATATACTCGACCTTTTTTCCATCGATTTTTTCCTGTTCGAATTTCCAGTATACACTAATTCGGCTATTTTGAATCGATTGACGTTCGCAGAATTGGTCTATCTCTAACCGTTCTTGAGTTGGTCGGCTCTGAATCAGTTTTCGTATAGTTTTTTTGACGTCAAAAATATTTTCGATGAATTTTCGACATTTTCGTTCAAAGATTCGGAATCAGTACTTCAAAATACGTTCGAGGACAGAAGTTTAAAATTTGAAAAATTAAAAATTAAAAAATTAAAAATTAAAAAGTTCAAAAAATTATCCATCATGATAATATACTCGACTTTTCTGTCCATCGATTTTTTCCGTTCAAATTTCCAGTATATACTAATTTGGCCATTATGAATTGATTGGTGTTCGCAAAATTGGCCTATCTCCAACCTTTCTCGAGTTGAATCAGTTTTCAAAGGGTTTTTTTTGACGTTGAAAGAATTTCTTTCAAAGATTCGGAATTGGCACGTCGGAATATGTAAGAGGACAAAAACTTAAAATTCGAAAAATGAGAAATAAAAAAGTTCAAAAAATTATCTATCGTGATATACTCGACTTTTTGTCCGACGATTTTTTCCGTACAAATTGGTCTTTCTCTAACCGTTCCCGATTTGATTAACTCTGAATCAGTTTTCAAATGTTTTTTTGGCTTCAAAAATATTTCCGATCAGTTTTCGACATTTTGAATAAAAGAAAAAGTTCCTAAAACCAAACCACTATTTTTAATACCTCAAAATGTGTTTAAGTTATCCAGTGAGCATCTTCCGGATGTGGGATCATAAAAGAGAGGGTAAATCGGATTGCTTTAAATCAAATAACTCATAAATCCACTTTATAAAATGTTTCACTGAACTAATAATATCATAGCGGTGTTGATGTTGATGTGGAGAATATTCAGTGTTTTATTATGCAAATTCCATTTACTGGGTTCAAATGAAGTAATTGCAGTGCAATTCAATAGCGTTTTGCTGGTATGCACTATGCATTGCAAGTACGTTTGGTGCTACTTGCATTTCCTAGTTACGACTAGGTCTACCAAAGAAGGATATGGCGTTGTTTTCATAGAATATAATGAATTGGCTATTGCAGTATACTATTTCATGATGTAGGTACAACAGGCACTGAATCGTTATTTACTGATACACTATTTTTTCTACAACTGTCAAAAAACACAACCAATTCAGATTTTTTTGCAAATATGAAATGAATTTGGCATATATATTGATTCATAATTCTAACAAAGTGCGAAGAGTATGCCGGAGAGTTGAGTTTCAAACAAATGATACGAATAATTTCGACAGAGTCGAAATCCCTTTCTCTTCACATTATCCCTCAAAATGGAAAATTTGAAGCGAATACTAAAATAACATATTTATCGAAGTCAATATTATTATTATTATTATTATTGATTTTGACTTGACTTTCGAATAACTAATCCATCGGAAGTAACTTTTCATTTTCTTAGATTTGTCTTCAAAATAATCAAACAATACTCGTGAAGCTACGAATACCTTTTTCTTTCTTTGCACTATGTCAAGGAAATCTCATATTTGCACTATCCACGATTTTCTCTGTTCAATCTTCATCACTTTTCATTTCTACTTAAATTAAATTCATAGTTATCAAGAATTCGTTATCTGGATAGATGCCTAATTTCACAAATTTTATTCATTATTGATGTCAACTAGTTTCTGACGTCCAAACAGCCACAGCTACCTTGGATTACCTATTGTGGATTAGGCATTATTGTGACTATTTCACTCATCTTAAAATTCTCACCTAATATGACCAATCGGAGCTTAAAACAACTCGTGTTATCGCGAAAATTTCACTCACTATATGAAAGTCGCGTCTCCTGCGATATGAGGACCAATCAGAATGGGATTTCGCGAAAGTACACGCTTCCTTTCGCTTCCTTTCTTTTCGATCCGGAAAGACCACGTCGTCAAGTCAACCACAAATATAAACAGCAATGATACATCTTGTAATCTAATATGACATAAACGTCAGGTTGACAGACTTCATGTTCATTATTCATTAGTTGCAACTATTGAAGAATTCACTTTGTTTACTCGATCAAATTTCAAATAATAACTTGGTTGGTTCGTGAAATTATCTCAATAAATACGACTCGTGCTCACAATACAATCGATAATTCTGTCAGAAATCTTTAACTCGATCAAATTGCTTTGAGGTAACACCAATCGTGGTATTACTCCTGAATTTATTCCCCGTGATAGTTTGGAATTTTGATAATAATTATTTAATAGTAAGAATGCTAAGAATATTATTGGTGAAACATTAGTATATCAGATATTTATAGGTTATCAGTTGCCAAAGAAATTGATAACTGGCTTTATGACAGGATTTCATTATTATTCGGATCAGTCATTTTTGTTGCATGAAACTATCGGTCGCCTAGCAACAGGCGTTAAAAAAAGTGCACTTATTTTAACGCTTTTCCGTTTAATAATGAAATCGTATGTTGATAGTGGAATATTACACAAACTACACAAAAAAGTGGACTTTTTTTGACAGTTGTAGAAAAATAAACATTATTATCATTAATAGAATTATTGTCTTTCTTATAGGAAATGATGTTTTTCACAATGCCAAATGTTCATTCATCCCTCATTTTTGTTTCGCTCCTACAAATATTTCAACTGTTATGGCATCCCAAATCTATTGACCACTTTGAGGTTACTCAACCCCTAACGCCGACCCTGGACAACGCAACCTGCCTATCCTAAGTGCATTTCAAGTGATCAGAAGGCGCCACAACTGAACGCGATGAATATTTATTGCTCTGTTTTCATTGCGATTTAATTGAAGGTATTACATTATTCATAATTATACAGTGAGATATCGAGCTCGAGCTCTTGATATGGTTTCTTGAGAAGCATTAAATCTTGGAAATCAGCCTCCGTTTGCGAATTCAACGAGGCATAACGGCAATTGAAGTATTCACTGAAGAGTCATCAATCCAAAAACTAATATCTGATAAAATATCTGTAATCGTGAGAAAATACAGGACGTCACTCTCAGAAAATAAGGAAAACACTTTGGTAGGATTTCCAATACTTTATATACTGTCTGTAAATATTTTTAAAATCATGCTCTACCATTAGTTAACTATCGTAGATCACATTAACTCATGAAGATATACCCTGTATGTGTCAAACTAGATGGAAATAATCTTTATGTAGGCTTTCCACATAAGCAACTTCTTTCTGGGTATATTCAGCTGACTTACTTACTTACTTTTTTATTAAAAAAACTTTCGACTGCAGCTATATTTTGGATATATTCCTCTTCCTTTTCCTTCCCTTTATTCACATACATGCATAATAAATATCATAAGATGAAAGACATAATTGGGATTTTTTGCTGCAGCGTGACCTCCACAAAAAACTAACTGTTCCGTTTCTTAGAAATGAGTAACTGATTTTAATGTAAACAATAAAAAATCTATTTAATAGTGTAATAAAAGAAAAACTGTACATTGACGATGAAGTTATAATCACCCGTCAGTTGACTAGCGGTTTAAATATCATTTAAACTGTCTCCTGTGCCTGTGAACAGAAAATATATTACTTCTTCTGCAAAAAGAGCAACGGATTCAGATACTGTTTCCATGGCATCATCTCCATTCGAGTAGGATTACAGTGATGAGAGCAGCAGCAAAAGAAACCGTATTTGTCCCATCATTTCCAATCGTTCGATTACACCGAAAATCGCTAAAAATTGCACACCCCAACCTGTTGGTAAACAACAGTTGGATTGAATTTTTCAGTCGACGATGACACCAGTCACCCTCTTCATCCCCAGGATAAACGGAACACTTTTTTCACGGAATCCCGAACATTTTCCCGGACAACAGCGTGCTGTTCATTTCAACTTTTTTCAGATATAAATGAAATATTTCGTGTTCCTTCTAATGCGGATTTGATGGCATCGATCGAACGTTCGGTAGCTGGAGGAATCGGAAGAGCAGGACCAATTTGAAATTCAAATCGGGGTCGAGTTAATTTCCAAAGCGTTCCAGGAAATGAAATACATAATGCTATTTATCGGTCTTTTGTATTCATTTAATTGCTCATGTTTATTAATGTTGGGGGTAATTAAGTGATGGGTATTTTGCGATGGAATCTGATGATTGAAAAAACGAAAGAGGTACACTCAGTCGGTAATTTTATTTTGTTGGTACGAGCAGTGAAAGTCGCATTAGTTCCGTTTTCATAGAATAGTTTTCATAGAATTAATTGGTCACTATTATTGTACGGAAATGAAAAAAGCCCCTCGACGGTTTTTTGGGTGTTTTTATTCCTCTCAAAATTGTCTGAAACTGTATGGTTTGTTATTTTCATTATCCTGATAGAAAGTTCTTTTAGGCCCAACTCGATAAAATGAGTAGTTTATGAGATATAGGCCTCCGAAAGTATGATGCTGTAGCTACGGTGTCGTGCGTCAACATTTCCTGATTATTACTGTACTCTTTTGATATGAAATAGTAATTTATGTATCAAGTGAGTGAAGTTATACTTTTTTTACGAGTAGGAAATGTTGATGACCAATACCGTAGACGGAGTGCGGCAATTCCTGCGAGTAAAAAAAAGACTCTTCACAAGTTTCATACGGTATTTTTTCTACAACTGTCAAAAAACACAACCAATGGCATATTTATTGATACATAATTCGAACAAAGTTCGAAGAGTATGCCGGAGAGTTGAGTTTGAAACAAATGAAACGAATAATTTCGACTGAGTCGAAATACTTTTATCTTCACACTATCCCGCAAAATCGAAAATTTGAAGCGAATATTAAAATAACATATTTTTCGAAGCCAATATTATTATTACTGACGTTGACTTGACTTTCGAATAACTAGTCCCTCGGAGGTAATTTTCAGTTTCTCAGATTTAACTTCAAAATCACCAAACAATACTCGTGAAGCTACGAATACCTTTTTCTTTCTTTGCGCTATGTAATGGAAATCTCATATTTGCACTATCCACTATATTCTCCGCTCAATCTTCATCACTTTTCATTTCCACTTGAATCAAATTCATAGTTATTAAGAATTCGTTATCTAGATATATGCCCAATTTAATCATTGGGGAAGCACAGATGAAACGCGATGTTTTTACACTTGCACGCTGTTGTTCAACATTCAGACATTTCGGAATCAATTTTCTCATGTCCAAATCAACGTGAACTATGTGATGAACGCGTCCATATGATTTATTGCCTCAAATTCAGACAGTCTGATGAAATTATGTCATGTCGATATTATAGGAACGGAAACAAAAAGTGGCCTTCCTTCAGTACTTAATTCAGTACCTCAGTCTCACTCTTTCAATACCCTTGCAGTACTTAAACAGTACATAAAATGTGGTGCACAAATATCTGCCCAGTTGTTACCCCCTTGTGCATTAGTTCAGGTATAACAGGTAACGACTGAGTGATGCCAGATGCTGAGTGTGGGATAACATGCGATAAGTGACAGATGAAAAGTGACAGGTGACACATTGATACATGACAGTTGAAACGGATGGGGTGTCATGTAAAATCGACCTTGGAGCGCTCTGATCAGTTGATAGTAGGTAGTGGGGGTGTTATCGAGAAATGCCCTATCTAGAAAGAATATCAGTCCATGCATAAATATCTCATTCATTGCGTAAACCTGCTCATCTTCCATTGATTCTGGCATCATCTTCATTTGAAAAATCTTTGACTCTTTGAGATAAAAATATTGTGAGAATAAATATTATTTGGCGATATTGGAAACCAAATTTTAGAAGAGCTATGTCTTTGGGCTAGAACGCACTGTACATCTATCCCGCATGAATCATGTCAAATGCCCCAAACCACCCCTTGTTGGGCAGCTCTATCCCAATCATATTTCAAAATCACCCTGTTCTTTCTCTCGATAATATCTTGGCAATATAAAAGTACCCCACAGAGCACACTGTAGCGTAAAACAGAAACAAGCAGACCAGGAGCATTTCATAAAAATACAAGATTTAAGACTGCTCCCTGGGGTCTTCCTGGACGCGGAATAGCGACGTGCTTCACCGAAAATAAAACAAAACGCGAAAGAGTAGCCATATTTGACATTACTTTCCGTATCTATAAAACATCCCCAAAACTGAGGCAGAGTTGTTCCTCCTCCCAGAAAGTATCCTTTGTTTTATTTATTGTAATGGTGGAAAGATGTCCTACATTATTTCATGATAAAAGGGTGCATCGCTTGACAGAATATTTACTGATGATGATAGATGGATTTATTTAATCAATCTGGATGTGACTCTGAAGAACTGAGAATATAATGACTGTCCCCCTATCTAAATAGACACGACACGCAAAGCCTTATCCTGGAAAACTACACAGCTTGTCACGGGACACGGAAATACAGCAACGTATTACAAAATATTTAGACTAAGAGAAACAAACGGAATGTGCAATTGTGGATAGGGTGAAGAAGACATTGAACACATAATAAACCACTGCCAAAACAGAGAGAGAACAGAGGCCAGGAACAAGTTTAAAAAAGAACTGCAGGAGAAAGGAATGACATACCCACCAATCTTCATAGAAAATAAGAACATCACGAGAGATATAATAAGTAAGTTGAACAACTGGGGAAACAATATGATAAGAGACGACGAGCAGTAAGTTTAAAGAGGTACCCTCATTGGAAACAACTGGTTCTATGCAAAAACAAAACATGTAATAGTAATGAGGATAAAATGTAATAACAAACCGATCAAACAAATGTAAACAAAATAATATGAAAACAAAACAAAAACGAAAAAAATAAATAAACATGACTTTCCCCGCTAATCTTTAGGAGAAGTGGTGCTGGTATGGGTTTTCTTGCCGGGGATTTCGCCAGATAGATGGTAGCAGCTTGGCCTCATACCGAAAGGGAGGAGGGCCATCTAAGAGAGAAGACATAGTTCTCTCCCACGGAAAAATGAAGTGTCATGTCCTCCTACCTCCGTTGAATTAATTGTATGCGTAAGCTTTATAAAAATCTTTTCGCGAAACTATACTATGCGATCTTCTACAAATATATCCCAACTCAGTATCGAAAATATAAATGATGATATTTTCTCGCATTTTGACTGATAATGTGCTATTTTACAAAATTCAAAATCGTTTGATAAAGTGGCATTTTACCTCATAGAACTGTCACTTCATTGCATAGTTCAGTCACTGTCAATAAAACCAAGTTTGTTAACAGATATTTACGATAAAGGTGGCGTAAAGATTCATATTACGATATGAGATGTAACATTTGTCAAACGAGGCCTTTAGGCCGAGCTTGATAACCAATCGATTATCGTAATTTACGACACAAATATTGTACAATATTTTACCTACCACCAATAATGTTGATTATTTACTCAAAATTAGTCAATAATCCTTAAATTAATAATATTAGAATCATGCAACAAGCAAGCGTTGCGCCCATTGTTGATTTATTTTGCGAACTGTCAACTTTGACACTTTCATTCCAATTTGGTGAAATTTCATCGACATTAGTTCAGACCATTAGAGAATAGATTCAGATATAGAATCCGCTACAAATTTAAAAATTCAAACCTTATTACCTGATGAATCCCGAGATAGATACTCAAATTTATAATGAATTAGTTCTTATTATCCTTCTCCATTAAATAGACTGACATTTAAAAAGGGAAATAAATGAATTTTACTTTACCGCACTAATGCTATCTCATTACGAAACTCATATCAGTATCGTAATGTTTGATATTACATATTGGTGGAGGGAAAGTACGTACTTCCCGGACTAGTCCGGGAAATGCCCGAATTTAATATAAATATTTATATAAATAAGAATTAGAATGTTTCTGTTAGTACCTATCTTCCGTTCGCATTTCGATATTTAATACAAATAAGGATTAAAATGTTCGAAATTTTCTTCTAGAAAGAAATATAAAAAATAAAGAGTGGGCAAAAACCCCGAAATCGATCTATAGGTAGTCCGAATGTTTCGATGAACGTTTCTATGCAACAAGCAATTGCAGAGATAGCCTTGTAGGAACTCTGCACGGAAATTTCATCAGATATAATTCAACGTTCGTCGTGGTATTAGCCAGGAAAGTAGTTGTTTTCTGATGTATTTTCGATCCAAATATTCCCATTGTATGGGATACTTGCAATGAGCGGTCCTACGGACACCTAGTGTATCTAAAAAATAAATGTGTCTCGATTTGTTATTCTACACGGTTACCGAAAAAATTGTGTACGCAACACGTCGGCTACGCTCGTCCTAGAATCTTGTCCATTCGTCCAAAAAAACAGTGTTTTCTACTATTAATCCATCAATTCTATCGATATTCGAAACGGGAGTATTCAAACTGAATTTGTGTCGTTCGAAAAAAATTATTGTGCTGCTCAAGAGACACTCTGTATATACCACCCAATGCCCTCGTCTTCCTTCTTTACAATCACATCAATTTAAAACCTGTTCATCTCGTTTCTGGCATAGACTACACTGAATTCTTGTTATGCCGATAGCAAGACTTCTTATCATTAAGTATATAATACAATCAATGAGAAAGCAAAAAAAACATGAGAATATATCTCCATTGTCAATAAATTCAGAGATAAGCCTCACATTTCCTTTGCTCGGTTTATCTTGTTCCGATATAGGATGGGTGTACAGGTTGAAAAATCATGTTTTTTAGCAATTATCGGACTATTTCAAGTCCAGGTAGATATGCAATCGTTCTTTTCGATCTTGAACTATTCTAATTCCATTTTGGTGCATTTTAAGTGGTAGTAGATGAAAGCAGGATGTGTTTTTCACATTCCACAGGAGCTCAACGGTTATACAGGGTGTAGGTACTTTCCATACGCAAACCGTTGCAGGGATGGAAAGAGTTATCGTTGTATGTTTTGATTATAATTATGTCATAAGCTGTAAGATATCATTTACACCTGCAATTTTGTTTCCAATTTGTCAAAAGTGATACACCTAGCATGCTTTTGAAACACACTAAAAGTATGCATAACCCCATACCGATCGTTCTGAAAATTTGTGATTTTGAATTTCCAATTGCTATTAATAATAACAATAAAAGAATTTCATAATATTAATTATTCAATTAATAATAATCTTCACCAATATCGATAGAGCGATATTGCCTACATATTGTTTCCAGCATCAAGCTCCAATATTGCGATATCAATATTCCTCTCATATCGATTTTGGATATAAAAAACATTATTGTATATCCCAGTTCGATAGCATATTGGTGAAATATTATTTCGTCTGTATTCGAAAAATTATATTGACCCTATATTGATTGAGATTATTACGAAAACCTCACGACAAAATTGATACAATATCACAAAATAAATTTAACACCATCATTGAAATTTGAACATTGGCCGAATATTCAATAAACCATATTGAAATGAATTATGATCAACCTTGGGAAAAAACCGCTAGGTGGCCCCACATATGGAACGACAGCTGAATCATAGTAACATATATTGAAGTAGAAATAAAATTGTAGAATTTTCACTAAATTGATGGATGTAGCCGTTATTATGTGGTAGGAGATCATCATGAAAAATGGGAAAAGTAAATTTCTATGTTTTTGTACCACTTTTTATTTATAACATTTAGTTACTGCAGTTTCGTCCTATATGGACATTTTCAAAACTATAATTCAAACTGAAAATAGAATTTTCAAATTATTCGACATTTTCTGGAAATATTTCATCAATGTTTCCAAGGCAATAAATATATTCACTTTGAATATTTTACCAATATTTACAAAATGATGATGGATGTAAGTGATACTGTACCAATATTGCTTAACATTTTGAGGCCAATATTGCTTCAGGAATATTAGATCAATACTATTTTCGAAATATTTTCTCACCAATATCGTTATTTGAATATTTTGCGAATATTTTCACAATATTGTACGAATATTGTCCCAATATGAGTGTGCTAGGTACTTGGGATGTCCAATTTAATAGAGGTGATGATTTTTATTTCATTTTGTTTTTGGAACATCTCGGATACATTTGGTTGAACGATATCGAAATTGCCATTTACTCAAATCAATAGAGTTTTACATCCACTTTACAATCAAGAAACTTATTTTTCATGGCCCATTTCAGAAATGGAATGAAACAACTCGATGCCACTTCAGAAATCGCTGATGAAAAACAATATCGCTGCAGGAACGATTGCTCCTGAAAGACAACTCGGATTGTCAGAGCTGAAACAAGAACACGACGGAACGAACAAACGAGAAAATTGCGAAGAATATTCGGCAACAATTTGGAGTTCGGCTTCATGGAATTTCATAACATGGAATCATGGAAGCCTCCAGTTGAATTAGTTTTCCTAGCTTGCCGTGCTCGAAAAAAATGTGATCATTTACATTGGGAAAGTTCGGGGATAATTGAAATGGATGATTGTGTTTGAGAAATACTGGGAGTTTGCAGGTTTTTCTCGAAGTGAAACGAAAGGTAGGTGGAAAATGATGAGACCAGGGGTAATATGAGAACGACAAGGGTTCTGAATTGACATTGTTTTCAACTATATTAGAAAGACCGATACCCTTCCCCAACGAAAGTTTTGCTTCCTGGAATTGAACGAAAGAGAGACAAATGATACGAATTTCATATCTAATTCATGAAAACGATTTTGGTGGAATTGTTAAAATTGGTGAATGAACATTCTAATTTAGCACCACCAATTATCGTGTATCATAAACTCGATCAAAAGTATGAGATTTAAATGCTTTAAATCGATTTAATGAAATGTACTCATTTAAAAATGTTTGAAGAATCCCTGTAATGAATTCTTCACAAATGACAAATACATTTCTTACCACTCTTGCTCTCATAATACCGGTTTATTGAAAAAATTAAAAATTAGCAATCCACAAGCTTCGTTTTCATTTCACAAAAATATTGAAAGCAATTTTGGAGCATCGATTGGTACATTTTTTGCTCAACCTGTTCTGAATGTTTGTGTCAAAATTGATTTGACAATTTCTACCGAGGAAAGCACTATATCTATCATATATAGTGTCAAAAACGATATTATAAAACTAGCAGTCAATTATTACAGAAGATATACTTTATCAATAGGTTAAAACAGTTATTTAATCAACAAGTGCAAAAAGTTGCCATCAGGCCGAGTTGGACAACTCTTTTTGCACGAGTTTCATACAATATTTTTTCTACGTTCATGCAAAAACCAGAAAATATTTCATTTAGGCACTAAACTGAAAGGAAGACATTGTTTGTTTAAATCTATCTGCTAAAAGTAGTTCAAAAACATTTTGTGTAATTCAGATGATATTCGAAAGAAATAATTTTATTTTTAACAAATTGCATTTTCTAGTAATTTCATAGTCCATTATATAATGAATATGATGAAACATGCAACTATTAAAAACGTCATACAATCTCACAGAAAATGGGCTAAATTTGGCTTCGATTTGAAAGTTTATGTCTGTCATGATGACAGAACGCTATAGTAGAATGACAGATGAGTTCAATAAAGTCTTTATTGCACTCAGTGCAAAAAAGAGACAGTTTTTCCACCAAATATAGTTCATTAAAGTTTTGTTTTTTGCATGAACGTGGCAAAACTTATTTATGATTTATATTACCACGCGGAACATAGCAAAGTTTTATAACGTCGTAAAATTAATTGTAATCATTATTTGTGGCAACAATAACAATTATCAGTATGAGTTCAGCAATGTTGTATCATCTGTTCCAAATATTTTATATTTGTATTTGTATCATTTTATTCATTTACTTTATATATCTTAATGAATTCCATCGAATGTGATATTTACTTTAATAACATTATTGCAAGAGGGACTCTTACAGAACTGACTTCAAATTAGATTTATTATGTTATACCATGAGCGTTATTAAATAAACTAGTATAAAAACTTCTATGAACACTTACATTAATAAAGATTATGATAAAATAGTATTGTTATAATAGATTATTATTTCTGCAATAAATCGTAGAATTGCTCTAGTGTTCTGGTATGTTTTTATCCATTCTTTTCCATCTTGTTCTATTTTTGTAGTTCATACTGAGTAGCTGTGAACTATACTCTTTCAGTACCTAATATTCGTGTATTGATTTTTAATTTTGTTAAATTGTTCATACTCATTTCTGGTTACCGTTTTGTGATTTTCATTCACTGGAAAATTGAAAACCCTTTTGTGAAGCCAATCCAGATCGTGCGGTTCAATAATTTTTTTGTTGTTATTTTAGTTGTTTATTGATAAATGTATTATTTGTGTTTTCATGAACAAACCATCGTTTGTGTTTTGTTCCTCTTTCAATCACCACATTTTTTTTATTTATATTTTTAATTGTCATGTGTAGGATAAAAGATTAATTTATTTGCAATAAATCGATGAATTGCGTTTTGTTATGTTTCTTATCATCCATTCTTTTCAATTTTTTTATAGTTCATACTAAATAATTGTGGACTACACTCATTTCATTGTACCCAAAATTTGTTTACAATTTTTTCATTTGGTAATAATCTTTTTCATTGTGAAAAATACTTATTAATATTTATTTCTGTTCAATTTTTGTTATTTCCATTCAATGGAAACAGGCAATCTTATATCGTGTAGTTCATTAATTTTTTTTAAATATTATTTGAGTTGTTTATTGATGATTGTATGTTCTGTATTTCCATGGACAAACCATCGATTTTTTTGTTCGTTTTTTTTAAGTACTTCATCAGAACACCACGAAGATTTTTTGAAAATTATATTTTTATCGACATCAGAATCTATGTAGGTATCATTATGTCATAAACTTTTTTTCGAATTATACTGGATTCAAACATCGTTGTTTTACTATCAATGAAGATAGGAGCGAAGTGGTCGAGGTGTAAGGCGGCCCGGGTTCGATCCCCACCGCCATCACGGAGCTGAAGTGGTTCGGAATCCATTTTTTAAGCTGTAGGTCCCGGGTCTCCCTTGCTCGCAAAAGCTCTGCTTCTGAGGGGTTTTCTCCGAAAAACTGGGAGATTCCTAATAACACATTTTAACTAATTTTTTTAAATTTTTTAACCAAGGAATCTGGTGTTATTTGGTGATTCGTACTCTCTGCCAAAATCAACATGTTTCATCAATTATGAAATATGGTTTGTTATAAAGTTGTTAAATAGTAGCAGAATAAGTGGACCCTGTAGGACTGCTATATCCATGTTAAAATAAATTATGGAGAATTACAGTCTTCTAATTCTTGACATGATTTTTTGGGTTTATGACCTTCCACAATCTGAAAATTTAAAAATGTTCAATCTAAAGAAATCTGTACAAGTGTAGAAGGGCAAATTAATTAATTTGCCCGATAAGTTACTGCGTTCACAAGACTGCTGTTTTGAAAAAAATTTATTTTTGTCAGTAACGTTCCCTACACTGAATTTGCCTATCTGAAAAAATGAGATCGAATTAACAAAGAATACTTCTCTTTTTTTAAAAATTGTTGATGTTTCGGAGGCTGTATCTGTCTCCGTTATCAAAACTTCTTGGAAAGACGCTGAAGAAACTGAATTTGAATTGCGGTTTTGGAAATAAGATCTTTCTTTGACAGAGTCAAATGAAATCCTTCATACATTGTTTTGATTGACATTTGGTATCTTGATACATAGGGTGTTCGGTATCAATCAATCACCATTCTATTAGTTCTTATTTCATCTCTGAGGAGAGGTAACCAGGTGCGGTCCATTTCGATGGAATTGGTTGAAAAGCAGTTGTTCGATAAAAGAATGCACGCAGTTTCCTTTAACTTTCTTTTTTCTTGATTTGATTATCCCAATAAAATTTTGGTATTATTCCATTCCATCATATTATGCCATCAGATATGTTCGGATATTTTCGAACCCGTTATTTTTTGATTTCAGATGTAACTTTTATGTTCTTCCTGGCGCACAATCAATGGTCTTGATGTTTCACCTATATAACTCTTACCACACGAACAAGGTATGTTGTAAACACAATGTATTGGTTGTTTTGAATGTTGTTCTTTCATCATACCTATGGCCAATCCGTTTTATCTTTTCAGACAGTCCAGGGACATAAGGTATACTGTTGTTTGTTGGATGTGTATGGAGATGTCGTATGTCTGTGTGTTGTGTTGTTCGATTGTAAAGTGTAGTACTATTTTCAATTTCATTAATGGTTTTTTCCACGAATTCATTTGGATAAGCATTTTCCCTGAGAACGGACTTTATAAAATTCAATTCATTTTTCAGATTTTGTGTTGAATTGCAAACCACTCGTGCCCTATTGTAAAGACATTTGACAATTCCCCTTTTCACGCTGGTGTGGTGATTTGAGTTATAATGGAGATATCTATTGGTATGTGTTTTCTTTCTATAAACAGTTGTGTTGACTCGAGATGTTGATTTTTTTATCATTTATCATTTTTAGATTGTGGAAGGTCATAAACCCAAAAAATCATGTCAAGAATCGGATTTCCTCCACAAAATCAAACTTTCAATCAATATTTACAGTCTTCTAATTTTACACGTCTTCCTGTGAGAAAAGTATGATTATACCCACGAGAGAAAATCACCCCTGTAACCGATTGAGTACAGCTCAACAATTGTGGGAACAATGATGTCAGAATTGTTCTTTGATAAGTCAATAATGATACATCCTATAATTTGCTGGATGCAAACGCTCCGCTCAAAAAACAAATTTAACGCCGACCAATCAGCTATCCCTTTACGTAAGACACCAAAAGTCTCTATAGAGCCTATGTTAGTTAAGGGAGACGGTGGTGTCAACTTTCCAATTGTGATCCCAATATTATTTTCCACTGAGAAGCTTTCATGTAAATGTCAGTATATGGAATAAATTTTTTTAATTTTTGTTCAAATAAAAAACAAATACATTCAATGAGGTTATACAGAAACTTTCAGGCTACTATGGGTTATCAACAAAAACATTCTCCCCACCTGGTTCATTATCAAACTTTCCCTGCGCTATGGCCTCTGCGGAAAAAACCACACAAAAAACAACCACATGTAACAGCATCATCACAAAGTTACGTCGTCCACAAAAACCGACAAAGTATTCGAAAACAAACTCCCAAACTCCCAACACCGACAGTCACAAAAAACACTCAAGCAGACATCCTTGGACGCGATCGCGAAATTGCCGCAAAGTTCCGAGAGAAAAAGCGCGAGGACCAGCTTTCGCGAAAAACGTACGTTCGTAAATCGAAGCAAGCTTTGGTAAGGACGCTACGCAGTGCTACCAACGCAGCGGTCGAAATGCCACTGCCGGCGCTAAGATGGTAAGCGTGCGCCCGGCCAATAGCTCTGCAGATCCGAAACGCGCCGAACGCCTACGGACTTTTTCTGTTTTTGTTTTTCGCGGAGACGAGCTTGGAGGATTTCGGTTTTCACTGTTTTCAGTGTTCCTGAAGAAAAGCATTCGGCAGTGCTCAGGATTGCGCTCGCTATGGCTGTGAGGGATTATGTAATAGCAATGCTGCCAACAAGGTTTAAAGCCATGAAATTGTTAAAATGAATAGGTATTTCATTTGTTTTTCCTCGAATGTAGATGGTACCGAACATTAAAAGCGCTAATTTTGTCAGTGTCTCTGGCAAATTTTCACTTATAATCTCCTAGTGCTTGAATTATTGCCGGAAATTTTTCGAGTGTATGAATTTTTTGAAAATTACCCGAGTCTCGCAGCGACGAAGATGATTTTCTAAAAAAATTCTTGTACGAGATAAATTTCCAGCAATTAATTCAAGCACGCGGGGGATTCGGTAAGAAAATTTCACACCAAAATATATTAAATTAATGGTTAATTCAACTGACTTGTAGATTATTCTGAGAGAAAACAAGTTGTAACATCAGTGGGCCATGAATGGTTTTTGTTGATATAATGACAGTTATGCGTTGGTATTAGTGGCGGTGTTTGTATGTGAAAAAGGAAAATTCATTTTGCGACATTTTCAACCTAAAGATTGTCTATTGGGAAGTGATGTGGAAAGGAATTATTGCAAATTTCAGCCGAGTATTCACGAAAAGATAAGTCGAATAAAATTGTTTCAAATATTAAGTTCATCAAGTCAAGCATAGATAGATTTGATTGATATACATTTTTTACCGATGGACCTATTCATCGTTGAAATGCAAGTTCTCATAATATTTTCAGACACAATCGAAATATTTAGTAAATATATAATTATGAAATATTATCTCCTTTCATATGAAAAATAACATTCCATTTGTACATAAAAGCAAAATGTTAACTATCACATGTCAAATATTTGACAGAAAAATTTCCACTTATTAATTTCGCCCAGGGTACCCAGGAGGATAAAAATTTCCGGAAATTTTTTGGGTTGCCATGGCAACTAAATAAAAACCAATTTTTTGATTGGCTGGAAAAGTGAGGTGTGAAATTTTCGTAAGAAAATCTTCAAAACTCTTACAAATGGAATTAATGATTTTGACAAAGTCAAAAAACACTTTCTCTCCACATATCCTCACCAACTGGGAAATATGAGGCAAATACTTATCTCAAATAAAACAAATTTTCCACCGATGAAAATTTAATTTCATCTGGCCTCTATTTGTGCAATATTTCTGGATATTTCTGCAAGTGGTAATCGTATATAATCGTTAAACTTTTTCGTATACACGAATAATTTAAAAATCTTCATAGAACAAATCATATTAGATCCGACGTCTTAATGGACTTTTGAACGATCGATTAACAAAAATACGTCGGAATAAATATCTCAGTAATAAACACGGAGAGTAATCAACTTAAACTGATAGTCAGCAGTTCTGGAGGTAGGTAGCAATTAATGTTTTTTTGAATTCCTGATTGCTGTATATGCCTCACTTCCGAGGCAACGAGTTCTTAAGCTTTGCCGTTCGGTAGAAAAACGAGCCCTGGGAAACAGATGTTCGGCATATCTCCAAAGTGACGGCATATGGATGTGAGGACTGAGCTCGTCGGGCAGTCTCGATGAGACCGCTAACGGTGGAACGAGTATCGTCCACGAAAATATCTACGAAACAAATACTGATCGCCAACTGTTCTGCGATGTCCCACAGAAGTAAGCGAGTTTGTTAGCGAAGTATCACCGGCGAGACGAATGACTCTCTTTCGGACAGATTCTCAATGTTTCAATGTGTGGGAACAGTATTCCAGAACAGGCCGAATTTGTGCCTTATAAATCATAAGGGAAATACTTCTTGGTGCGAAACAGAAAACCAAGTTTTCGAGAGGAACTCTTGGCAATGGCCTCACATGGCTCTTCCATGAAAGGGTACTGCTGATAGTAATACCGAGCACTGCAATGGAAGATTTTTTCATTGGTATGGATACTGCTGGCCACTGTGAAATCGGCCTTGTATTTTAACGACATTGAAATTATTCGTTCAATTTATTTCGATCGATTCATTGTAGGTCCGATACAATGAAAGTCCCAATTACATTCTCAATTGCTGCATTGAATTACTCTGCTAAAATTCACCCCTTCTAGAGTAACCAAAAAATGTATTCGACGCCAGACGTCTCAACTCATTGTGCGTTTTCGAGTCCCCAAAGACAAATAACAAAAAAAAAAAACAACGAATCCAAAGCCGCAACTAAAAAAAGACACTCGCTCGATCTCATCTAATTAAATTATTCCCGAAGACACGATAAGATCACTCTCGAAATCTCATTCAAAGCAAGATCCTAATAGCATCAACTTCAGATTGAGATATCTTATTCCGTATTAAACCTGTTAAATAAACACAGGTGGGCTTTTTATGAAAATGCCAATGTCGCTCGACTGCATAGTGATTTCTGACTTTTACAGTCTAATTCCGGGGAATGGGCGCCTTTAGACAGACAAATATTCAAATGAGACCGACCTGTCCTAATAAAATGGGGAAATTATCGTGGTAATTTCGAGAAGACTTTTATATTTTCAAGGGGTTATGGGATTGCCGGGAGTGAGAACTGTTTTTGAATTACAAAGCAACGTAAAAGTAATTCCACGCAATATTTTCATTCCGCCAAGTTGAAAAATGTTGCGGACGTGGTACTCACAGGGAACATCGTTATATAAAAGTAATATATAGCCAGATATTTTTTAGAAGATACGTTTCTGTCTTGGCTTTATGTCGTGGAACATTTCGTACTAATAAAACAGAAAAGTTATCTTGAAATCGATGATCTAACATTTTTTCATAGGTTATTACTACATGATTACCGCAATGATCCATTTTGGGACCACTGATATTTTTGATAAAGTTCATGACAGAGTGTTAGTATCAGCCTTATATTGTATGCGGATGATTGAACGTAAGCCATTGATATGGAATCGCCTGAAGAAATGAAATTTGAAATTGCCATCACACCTACAAAATTTAATTCAGTGATAGTGTACAGTTTGGAAAATCTATGAAGGGATACGAAATCGGCTGGTCTATTGATGCTAGGTAGCAGAAGAGCTCCGTATACATTTCTCAGAGTAATAAAAGACATAGACATGCCCTGCCTATGTCTATACAAACACCTGTTTTGAAGTGAGCATGAACTATCCTTTTCTATAGAATTTTTAGGCGAGGGGGGTGACGGGTGGTGAAATGTTACGGTCAGTTTGTTTACATTTAGAGTATGAAGGTCCATAATACAAACGAAGAATGACAACTTGATCAGAATGAAATGAGCGGGCATACACGAAACTACCCGAATGAATACGGACTTAACATGTATAAGGCCCCCGCTTGTAAACAAACAAAGTTATGTTGACTTCAAGACAAGGATGGAGAAGGCATCTCTATGGTCTTTTATTACTCTGAGATACATTTCAATTGAATGTACAATTTATACTACCATCTCTGCCTGTACTAGTTTTATCATTCTAATTCGAGCAGACACATGTTTATCGATATTCCTTTATAGAATTGCGAAGCTGTACTTGCTTCCTTTTATTATCCATGAAAATATTCTGTGACAAGGTTGAAAAGAGAATTCGATGAGAGGAAGATCTCAGTAAGGGTTTTAATGATAAAGAAAACTCAGCAAGTTTAGCCCATTCAGCAATAATATTGGAGCAACTCACCTGGTAAGAGTGCCAAAGATATTTTCATAATCTTCTGGTACAGCTTCGATTTCGCGAAAGATATTTCAATTTTTACGACAAATGGAATCCTCAAACACTTTACTCGACTCTGGTTGAGTTTTATAAACTTTAGATTTCAGATGACCCCAAAATCTAACGGAGTCAGATCTGGAAATCTTGGAGGCCACTCGAAGATCGTCTTCTGATCCATCGGTTGCTTTGAGTTATCCAACTATTCACCTACGTCGACTTGGTATGTGGTGTACAACAAGTATCCACACTAAGACCACCTTATATAAATTCCAACTTCACTAAATTTTTGAAACCTCTACATCCCACTTTTACGCAGACGAAACCCAATTTTACTTTTCTTTTGGCGAGCAGGATGCTGACTAGGCCTGCATCAAGATGTGTGAAGATTTCTGGGAAACAGTGACTGAATCAAAGAATCAATTATAACAATAATAATAATAATAATGAAAAATGTATATCAAAAACGAGTTTCACCACCAATAGGTCTGTGCTATCGGTTATTTTGAAATTCCATAATGCACACAAAACTCATCTTAATTGCAGTATACGCATGCGGGACCCTAGATCGACTTTTCTGAAGAACATCGGTTGCTTAATAGAAAAGAGAGACATTATTTCTACAGATGTATCATAAAATGATCTCCAAAAAAATTCCCGTCTACTCATATAAGAAAATTCAGCATCGTTGTCAAGCACACAATATCAGTTTGAGAAATATATAAGATATCCCGATTCCAAAACTTCATGACGCTCTCCAAAAACTTTCGTATACAATAGCACAATTACCGCCCTCAATTCAATTCAAATTTCTATTTCCATAAATCTCTTAAAACAAAAAATTAAGCTTGCATTTTTTCATTAAAATGAATATTCTTTCATAAATTCTCATTCTTTTATCAATATGTTTATTATGACAAAAAGCGAACTGGTCGTGGTTTTAAATCTTTTGCCTCTCACCAAGGCGGCTCGGTTTCGATTCCTCCAACTGCCACGTAGCTAGAGTGGTTTGGAATTTACTTGTAGGTACGCTATAAGTCCCGAAACTTCCTTGCTTGCACAAGCTCTGATTTTGAGGGGTTTTCTCCGAAAACCTGGGAGATTCTTGGAACAAACATTCGCAAGTCAAAAATTCACAATTTTTTTTGTGCCATGTCAAGTGTAACAACACAACTCTTTCTTGTTGAAAAGGGGAACACTCTCCATGAAAATTGAAAAATGAAGAATGTGATTTATTTGCGAGAGAAGCGGAACTTGCTTGAATGAAATGAACGATTTCTGTGAGTGATATTTTTTAATAATATTCTTCCTATCTGATTTATTTCATGAATTTTCTATAGAAACTGTAGAAAATTGAAAAAACCAACTATCTTAATGAAAATGCGAATTTTCACTTTCATTTTTTTTTTTCAGTCTTTTCACGAAATGTATCAGATGCAGTTCAATGTCCAGCGTGGCTTTAGTCTGGGAAGTAGTTGTTTTCTGTTAGATATTATAAATAATTCACGTTATTCATTTTTCAATTTTCATGGAGAATGTTCCCCTTTTCAATATGAATACCTCCCAAGAGGTTATCGTGAACGATGGAAAATAGCGACTAAAGTTTGTCTTTTGGCCGCCGATTCCACAACAGATCTTCGGAATATTTGGATCTCGAAAACGGCTCTAACAATTTGGATTAAATTTTATACTAAGATGTTGCTGCTTGATGCTTTTTAAGTTCATTACAGGCGTATTTCCTGAAAAAAATCGATTCTACTAACAAGAATTATTACACTGTCATATCTCCAGACTTTTTTGGCATACTGTCTATGGCCGTAGGTAAAGTACAGTACTGTTTCAGTTATTTACGGTGCCCGCGTCTTCAAATATTCTGAAAAATTGAAAAATGAATTCTCCCGTGTGTGATGAGTAATGACATCTCAATAGATATTGAGTACAAGTTTGTGTGACAAAGTAGCATTCACTTGTTAAAAAAATATCCATAACTCAAAGATTGTTGAGAATAGATTATGTTCCTATAAAAATTTCAAAATCAGTATTGTAGAAAATAAATCTTTTTACGATTTGATATTTCTTACCCACAACATTCAGAAAAGTAGATTTGTTGGTCAGGTCCCTTAACTGAATTAAATTACCAGTTATATGAACTTTCCATCTTTTTCCAAGTGGAATAAATTACTGTGAATCAATCATCTCATTTGTTTTAATTTTTTCCAGTATGACTGTTATAATGAAATACTGTGATCTGGTAATCCTCTTCCTCTCTGCAGACGTACCATTCTCATTTCCTTTCACTCAAGTGTCTTCATCGTTGGAGGACCTAAGAATTATACATAATAGCTTTCATGGGAGAAATTATGTTTAAATTTTTAATTGCGGTCTAACCCTCAACCATGAGCAGTTAACAGCTTTTCATAACTTGGGAAGAACTATGCTAGTTCTGTGTAGACATGGTGGTCGTGATAAAATCTTCAGAACCCTAATGCAATTATATAAGAATCAATTGACTGTAACAGAATGGGATTACGTTTGTGTTGGGATCAGGAGCGTAACCCGACATTATTAATAATCCAGTACGATTGGGTTTTGATACCAGGATTGATTGTAGTATCACCAAACTTGGTATGCTAGTATTTGGACAATTCAATTTTCCACAAAAATTATTCTTAGTAATTTCTTATGAAATGTGCTCGTTTTCTCAGAAAACGTGATTGAACGCCAACATAAAATTTCCCGCCGCCGAAAGTTCTGACGAATATTTGATTGGTCATAACTCTGCTAAAACTGATCGAAGAAGAAAAAGGAAGAGTTCATATCCTTTCTGAAGTATTGAAGTATTTGAGTACCTAAAATGTGCTTTGTCGCACTTCACGGAGATGTTTCCGGATGATCCGAAAATCATGAATAATTTAGTAAATATGGATTATTATACTGTAGCAGCAACCCATTCACTCTTGAGACTATATGCAATTTTAAAGTATTGTGACAGGTCCCTCTTATACATGCCAAAAAATACTTTGTTTTACTCCTGCCTCATATTCAACTTACCCATAAAACCGGCATTCTCTTCAGTAAATGTTGAAAATAATCGCATATTCATAACCTGCGTATATTTTTAATAACACTCTTGTCAAGTGCAAACCTCAAGCTTGAAATCACATACTTTATTTTTCATGTAGGATGTGTATGGGCGATTATTTTCAACATTTACTGAAGAAATTGCCGGGAAAGGCCATAGTTTCATCATATTTTTCGATAGATGGCTGCCAGATATATGAGACCCAAGCAAGCAGGTCACCATTTGATCTCTGATGCTGGGAACCATATTGTCGATCGTTGATAATTCCTGAGCGTTCTAGATATTTCATAAGCTCGACGCGACGTTGACGACTTTTCCAAGACCTTCGAGATAATACCTAGCAGTGCGATAGTTAAAAGTATAATATTTTCTTCAAAAAACAATTGAATTAATGCTTTCAGACCAAAAGGCCTTTTTTGAGATTAATATTTGATATTTGATCCAAAGTTTTATATCTGGCACTCATTAAAATGATTCCAATTGACAAATGACGAACGGTTCCCAAGTTACCGAGGAAAAGATACGATTGCTCTGGTGACTGATGAATCCCCAACGTTTCAGAAAAGAGTCACCGAATTTTCAGGAATTTGGTATACAGTATCGAAAACTTTTCATCTGGGGTATAGACAGAAATCCACGCGAGCAACAAGGAACTCAATGATATGATAATACCAAATAAATAAGAGAGACGCACTACTGTGTGCTTCTTCTGTTACCCCACCCACCGCATTAACGGTCCACGTGACAATGCGACACAACGCACACAGCTCACGTCGATATCCCTTCCTCGAGCGAGTAGAGGAGAAATGGTAATGCTCTCTCAACATATAGCGAGCTATTCTTTACGCTCTCATGGAACCACCATACCCTAAATGAAAACATTGCCCATCATGTGGCACAACTCCACTTGACTTCATTGAAAATTATGCAGATCTCACCCCAACCCAAACAAACACAAATCGACCGTAGGAAACGTAAAAGTCGAATGAGAACAATCCACTTAAAAATCTAGTCGGCTTTTCCAGTCAAACTGCCTGAGCATTAAATCTGTAGAGATTCTTACAATGATAAAACAAAAAGTTTTGATAAGATTCCATCTGAAATCAGACAGAAGGGTGGGTGACCTTTGCTCTCAGTGGCGGAACCAAATCGGATAAAGAGACATGTTCCTAATTTAATTTTTTGCTGAAATGATTTAGTTAAAAATGATGCTGATACATAAAACGAATGGTCCAGTTATGAATGATGCAATAGTTATTTCCCTAACAAGGGCGGAAAGTCGTACTTATCCGCACGCGACGGCAGTTGCACGAACGACGCGGAGCGGAGTTCGTGCGAGCCGTTAAGGGCGGAAAAGATATTTTTTTTTACGATATTTTTCCTACGAGTGTTTTTGTCCATCTTTTCTTATGAAAAAACAAGGATTTTAATGAACAAGATTTTATAATATAGCTACAAAATGACTAATAAGACAGAATAGTTACATAGATCAGTCAGTTAGTCCTAAATATCCTCATTTTCAACAATACAAAAATCGTGCGGAAAGGTAAAAATCGTATGGAAAAGTAAAAATCAGAGTTACGTTTCCGCAAGCTCGTAGGAAAAAATATTTTCGGAAGATCACATTGTTAAAAAATATCGGCATAGTGAAAAAATGTTCCGCCTTATCGAACCCCACTACAAATTTTCAAATGACAAATTATTAAGTTATTGAAAAGTTATAAAAATACCCAAAAGTTTGATTTTGAAAATATTTCAGAAATGCGACAAACAGCAATTAATCCATTGTTTGACAGTTAAAACAGACTTTCAACTCAGAATAATTTTGGACTACACCTATTCGGGTAAAAATTTGTATATACAACTCGTTTGTAAAGTTATTCCTGATGTGTGCTTTTCATTTCCAGGTATTGAGTAATATAGCCCGTTTTGACTCAAAATTGAAAAATCGTACAAAAAATACCTAGGAAGCACTGGCTAGGTCTGAGATAGACAAAATATTCATTTATTTTTTTTTATGGGTCAATTGAATTGATACTGTTCATGCAAAATTATGTTTATTGTAACTGTTACTACTATCCCAAATAAGTATTTCGAAAAACATGTCCTGTATGAGGAAACTTTACTAGTGAAATTATAAGTGAGAATTCCAAATTGCATTGGAAAGTATCACAATGGCTAATTATATGGATCAGGATCACACCGTAAATGTGGCAATTATTGTAAAAATCATTCCACATAACGTGATATTTTGCCATTATCATTCATATCCCGAGGATATTTTCATAATGTTTTAATAGATGGTTACAGGCTTAAAGTAGATTCATCTGCGAGAGTTTGACATATCTGAGAACCCTTTTCCTCACTCTTAACGGAATTTCAGCCGGACTTTAACCATTAATTTATTAAAATGAGAGAGATTCGGCACAAGCTCAAAGACAAACAATCTGCTGTCCTGTGCAAACCATCAATTCGCAGCCTCTCTAACCACATATTTACTCATTCTCCGTCGACTGCATTATCAAAAACGTGAAGAAGTTTATAAATAATTCATATTCCCAAACGCCAATTAACGTCTATCAAAAACAGCTTTTCTTGCACCTTGGATCTCAAACAACGCTGACTGAGTGAATTGCAGTCTTTTTCAACGGGTATAGTATTCATAAAATTATCCACCAGGAAACTAAGCGTCTTAAGAATTTAAAAAACTTGAGAGACTTTAGAATATTCAAAGCTTCTGGAAGACAAACTTCTCCGAAAATACAAAAGTTTTTAAAAGAAAAAACTACTTTCTGGTACGGCTAAAAAGAAGAATGGGGACCGCCGGTACAGAGATGGAGAAAATTGAAGATGGAATCCAAGAAGAAATAGGAAAAATTAGTCAGTAAAATCGAAGGCCGAATCGATGAGGAAATCAACCAAACGAAATATAAAATCAGTAAGTAAGAAAGCTGAATTGACACCAACCACTCCACAGATAAAGTCAAAGAAAATGGGATACTGGAACTGAGTTTGAATTGGATGATGACCAAAAGAAATTGAAAGATGTCAAGGTCAGTTCTGAAAAAAAGCTCTCCATTAAACAGCATCAGTTTGACGATAAAACTCCATGGCAGCTGCAATAAAGAAACTGATGAAGGAAGTGTTGCCTGGGAAAAGACAAATGAGATGCAGGAATTGTGGAACAATTGGGCATATGCGTAGCAAATGTCCAATTTTCAAAGGATCGACACCTTATCAGAAAATATAAAAGAATGTCGAAAAAGAGGGGCTATCATCGTCCTGTATCCAGCAAGCCCCAAATAACTATACATAATATGACGATATCAACGACGACACAAAGGAGCCTTGTACCTTACCAACCAATATACATTTTTTGTGGAAATTAATTCTAATAGTAAGCGACTTACGCCATGACTTCGGGGATACTTTATAAATAACTAAAATCCAAATTGCAACTCAACATTTTTTTTGTGCAATTGTTTAAACAATGATTATTAAAAAAAAGGGTCCTTTTTTTGGTTTTTTGTAAATATCTCAAAAGGTACTGGACGAATGGCTTTACTCATGAAAGACCGTTTGTAAAAAATAAAAAAACCTACAAAATGGTTTTCGGAAAATCCCGATACGACCATTTTTCGCCGAGAAAAGCCGGAAAAACTCTTGAAAAAAGGCCTTTTTTCAAAAATTCGTATCTCCCTCAATTTTCAATATTAAGAAATAATTTTTCGTGAAATGGTAGCTAATATCATGTACGTTGAGCTCCCGAAAGGTGGAAATTGTCGCTTCAATAGTTTTCCTACAATCGGGTTTTAAAAAAATTACAGCCATATTTTGCATGATGCGTCATATTACGGGAAATGGTCCGATTTGAATTTTTAAAGCGGCATTTTGAAGTTGAGGTTAAAAACTACAATTTGTCCATATCACATTTTCCCATAAGTTTGGAGAACATTGTTAAAAATGCTTCTGAACACAGCGCTTCGAGTGAAAATTCGTCGCCGAGTCGTGCTAAGGTAGTAGTGGAGGGGGCGCCGAGAAGCGGAGGAGAAGTGAGAGACCAGTTGCGCGCACAAGGCGCTTTTTTCTATACAGCGAAGACGTCGCTTCTCGGCGCCCCCTCCACTACTACCTTAGCACGACTCGGCGACGAATTTTCACTCGAAGCGCTGTGTTCAGAAGCATTTTTAACAATGTTCTCCAAACTTATGGGAAAATGTGAGATAGACAAATTGTAGTTTTTAACCTCAACTTCAAAATGCCGCTTTGAAAATTCAAATCGGACCATTTCCCGTAATATGACGCATCATGCAAAATATGGCTGTAATTTTTTTAAAACCCGATTGTAGGAAAACTGTTGAAGCGACAATTTTCACCTTTCGGGAGCTCAACGTACATGATATTAGCTACCATTTCACGAAATTTCTTAATATTGAAAATTGAGGGAGATACGAATTTTTGAAAAAAGGCCTTTTTTCAAGAGTTTTTCCGGCTTTTCTCGGCGAAAAATGGTCGTATCGGGATTTTCCGAAAACCATTTTGTAGGTTTTTTTATTTTTTACAAACGGTCTTCCATGAGTAAAGCCATTCGTCCAGTACCTTTTGAGATATTTACAAAAAACCAAAAAAAAGGACCCTTTTTTTTAATAATCATTGTTTAAACAATTGCACAAAAAAAATTTTGAGTTGCAATTTGGATTTTAATTATTTATAAAGTATCCCCGAAGTCATGGTGCAAGTCGCTTACTATTAGAATCAATTTGCAAACAGGCTTTATTTTTGTTATATTGGTTGGACTATTGGCAGAGGGTCTTGTCGACAACAAGCTTTGTACTATGCTGCTAGATACAGGTGTGACTAGGACAATTATTGGACCTACATTTGCCAAAAAATAGGCAAAAAATTCAACCGTTGACTTCAAATATAGGCACAGTAACAGACGAGTCAGTTACTGTTTATGGTGAACTTCCAATTGAGCGGATTTTGGGTATCATTGAAATGGAAATCATCATTTCCAGAGGATTTGAGCTCGAAAACTAACAAACTGCTTTCCTGCCCAAACCATCAATTCCCAGCCTCTGTAACTACATGTTTACTCATTCTCCGTCGGCTGGATCATCAAAAAAGCGAAGTTTATAAATAATTCATATTCTCACACACCAATTTACGTCTATCAAAAGCAGCTCAACTTTTCTTGCACCTTGATTCCAAACAGACGTCGGCTGAATCTTAAACAACGCGGACTGAGTGAATTGCAGTCTTTTCCAACGGGTAAACGAGAGAATTGTATTCATAAAATTCTCTCCCGTAGGTAATCATACTTCACTTTGCGCGGTGCAACTTCATCCTCCTCGTAACCGACACGCTAACGTGAGGTTTAACTTGATCTAATCAGCAGATTATGGGAGTGTCTAAGGGCGCGCCAGGAGGTGGGCGGAAGATTTTCACTGATAATGTTGGTGACTGAACAGATATGCAGATGGTGGGGTGAAGGACCAGCAATGAGAACAATCGAGTTTCTGGCAAAGCCAACGTTTGAGTAGCTTTAATAGAATAGCGTTCAATTTGGAAAGAAATGAATATTTGTAATTGATCAGATCATAGAAGACAAATGGCACACAAAATTCCTTACTGAGAATGTCACTCGTCACATAGATATAAATAATTATATACAGTGGCAGAGAAGGAGAGGAAGAGGAGAGGAGAGGAGAGGAGAGGAGAGGAGAGGAGAGGAGAGGAGAGGAGAGGAGAGGAGAGGAGAGGAGAGGAGAGGAGAGGAGAGGAGAGGAGAGGAGAGGAGAGGAGAGGAGAGGAGAGGAGAGGAGAGGAGAGGAGAGGAGAGGAGAGGAGAGGAGAGGAGAGGAGAGGAGAGGAGAGGAGAGGAGAGGAGAGGAGAGGAGAGGAGAGGAGAGGAGAGGAGAGGAGAGGAGAGGAGAGGAGAGGAGAGGAGAGGAGAGGAGAGGAGAGGAGAGGAGAGGAGAGGAGAGGAGAGGAGAGGAGAGGAGAGGAGAGGAGAGGAGAGGAGAGGAGAGGAGAGGAGAGGAGAGGAGAGGAGAGGAGAGGAGAGGAGAGGAGAGGAGAGGAGAGGAGAGGAGAGGAGAGGAGAGGAGAGGAGAGGAGAGGAGAGGAGAGGAGAGGAGAGGAGAGGAGAGGAGAGGAGAGGAGAGGAGAGGAGAGGAGAGGAGAGGAGAGGAGAGGAGAGGAGAGGAGAGGAGAGGAGAGGAGAGGAGAGGAGAGGAGAGGAGAGGAGAGGAGAGGAGAGGAGAGGAGAGGAGAGGAGAGGAGAGGAGAGGAGAGGAGAGGAGAGGAGAGGAGAGGAGAGGAGAGGAGAGGAGAGGAGAGGAGAGGAGAGGAGAGGAGAGGAGAGGAGAGGAGAGGAGAGGAGAGGAGAGGAGAGGAGAGGAGAGGAGAGGAGAGGAGAGGAGAGGAGAGGAGAGGAGAGGAGAGGAGAGGAGAGGAGAGGAGAGGAGAGGAGAGGAGAGGAGAGGAGAGGAGAGGAGAGGAGAGGAGAGCAGAGCAGAGCAGAGCAGAGCAGAGCAGAGCGGATCGGAGAAGAGCATACAAATGGTGAAATATGAGAGTTGCGTGAATAGAACTTCTTTTTTTGAACTAGACTTTTTGGATCCATACATCCTATTTTACCGTGAAGCAGATTTTCTCGATTTGCCTTTTTGAGCAATAAATGCCATTTCTTCAGATGATGTGGTGTTGCAGGTTTTTTCGGGTTTCCCTGCAGCTATGAAAGCGATGGTGCCACCAAAACCATAAAAGCCGAAGCGCCGATCGATATTTCTAATATTTTTACTATATTACTGTTGTCAATATGTTAACTTTCCAAAAGGTATCGTATTATGACTGTACTTCAACTTTCAGAATGATTGAAATTGATTCAATTTCTGAAAGGCACTCAAATTAAACCCTTTTTGACAGGATGATGCAAGATAAACTTTTGTTTTTATATTGAACTCATGTCATGTTTTGAGTTGAAACAAATTTTGTACCAAGAGAAGAAAATTTGAAGGTAGAACAGAGCTTCGAAGTGACAGATTGAATAAACTGAAATTATTTTGATATTGGTTTCCCAACTTTAGAAGGCTAGAATTTAGATTGTTCAATACATAATTATTTTTAAGCAAAAAATATCAGAATTTCTGGTATCTTTTTGTTTAATATAAAAAGTTATTAGTATAAGTAGTGCTGAACAGTTGTTTGTATTATTCATTATTTTGAAAAAAAAAACTCGAATTCATATAGACATTCTTTTATCTTTCAATGATTTAAATTTGGCCTGGTTAAACTTCGAATGTATCCATATTCATTAATTTGAAGAACTAGGTGAAAAAAAAAATCATTACTGGCCTCAATTGTCTATTCCTTATGTTTGGATAAGATAATCACATCTCACATCTCACAAATTGAATTCTAGAATATGAAAGAAACATCAACCCAGACACGCTCACACCCGGCGATAGTTCTCATCTCGCCCAAACTTCAGCAATAACTTTCCAGTTTGTTTACAAGCTTTCCAGGCAAGAATGACGAATATGAAAAAACTCTCGAACATTGTTTTCCCCCAGCCGAAACTAAACCTATCCGACAACCAAACACTGCGATAAACCCATTATTTCTGTTTTATTAGGCGAACTGCGAAAAAGTAAAGAGAAGCAAATGGCTCGAAAAAACAGTGGAAATTCCGAAGTGACATCCAGCGCCAAAGAAAGTCGTTGTATAAATTGTTGGGCCTCAGGCAGTCGTGTAAAAATCATGTTTATTGATCATGATGGTTAGTTTGACGCTATCCAGGAATTGGGCAATGCTTCGGAAACGAAGAATTCCAATAAAAGGAAAGTTGCTAGCAGCCCTGCGAGTCGGGACAGCAGTTCCCTGTTTCCGGAAAGCAATTACACCTTACTGAGGACTGGAAGTTTGAGTGAAATTATGGTGTGGCGTTGACCAAAACATTGACGAAACATAAGTCAATAATTTTATCATTTGAATGTCTAGAAGTGAATTAATGAAAAATTAAGTACTTACACTTCAAATAAGGACGATGTCAACAAGAGCACGTGAACGCTAAACTATACTCCTTAAAGTGTGGATCAAACAATATCAGGACAACTCTTTGAAATGAATAGTCAATAATTTAATTGAATAGTCAATAATTTAATTGAAAACACAAAAACAAATCACCGTTGGGAATTTAAACAAAACGCAGCCTCAATAATTGCAACGCAACCGAGTTGAATACAACTCTGCAAAACATTTCGTTTTGTGTCGGGTCGATTGATGTTTTAACAACCAATAGCGCTGCGAGAATTGGCGATCTCGTGGTGGACACGCTGCAAGCATTCATTGATCATTGTTCACATCGTACGTATTTGAAATATGAATATACTATAACTTGGATGTGGAACTTTAATTGGACTTCCTCTGTTGGTCTTTATAGATTTCCCCAAAGTAATAAATATATGTAAAACGTCAAACGAACTGTTGAGAATAATATCCAATTAGTATAGTATTTTTTTTTTTTCAAACTAACGAGACCTCATAAACTCTAACTATGCAATAAAAATAGAATTAATAAATACTTCGTCTCATTCAGAATATTCAAGATACCCCTATGGTTCTTAATCCCATAAAAAATATTTTATCTATCAGTTATACAAATTTTCTCTCCCATTATAATAACAAGAACCACAAATTAAATGTCTCTGGTAAAACTCCCGGGAGGCTCGCCGATACCGCCTTTTTAACCCTGCGAAACCCATAAATCAAGGAAGAATAGTACGGGTGCTCAACGGAACCTCACGTGAAATGAGTGAAGAATGTTACGAGCTCGTCCTATCCACTTGTTCTCAAACACTTTCTCTAAATATTACCGAGCCAAAACAGAAAAATGTGCTGGGACGGCATCCTGCACATACCACATTTGATTTCTGAGCAAAAGAGGTAAATCTTCAAGCAATAACGGCAATTCGTGTTGCAAAAAATGCCTGTACTACTTAAAGACTCACCTCTTTTGCTCATAAATTAAATGTGGTACACGCACGATGGCTCAGCAATATTTAGATGAAGAGTTTGAGAACAAGTGGATATAACGAGCTGGACCTCAGTTATAGCCCCCTAGGTCCCCTGGCCTAAATAGCCTAGACTTTTTCCTATGGGGGCATCTCAACTCCCTAGTGTATACAAGACCAATAAATACTATTGATGGCTTGCGAAATCGAATATTAAATGCATTTGAATAGAGGGAGAGCTGGAGACGTGCGCCTATTGGAAGCAAGGTCCAAAAAAAACAGAGAGAGAGAGAGAGAGAGAAATGCATTTGAAACCGTAAGAAATACTCCGGATTGACAGAGTACGGGCATCGATGGGAAGAAGAGCGGACGCATAATAATAAGGATTGGAGGAGGCTCCTTTCAACAATTGTTATAGCGTTCCCTTGTTATGGCTTTCAATCAGATGTTTTGTATAATAAATCGTTATTGCAAACGCCTTTAGCCTTAACTTTCAGCAGACAGCTGCTAGTGAACTAAATTTTAGCGAATTACAAAAAATCTTTTTCAATTTTTTCACTCGATAACTGTCGAAGATACGGAAAATCTACAAGATACAAAAAGTTTGCAAACAAACCAAAAAATAATTTTTTTATTTTAGACTTTACCAACGGCGCAGCGCAAAAAAGTACTTTTTTGTCCCCTTGTGAATTTTTCATTTAATTAATTACTAGTATACTAAAACACTTACTTTAAAGTTGACATCCACGCGCGGGTTATAACTTTGTGGATTTTCTCCATGTTTCTCATCTATCTAGGTGATATCTGTATATTTAATTGTATTTGTATTTGAGATCTCAATACACATTCATTCATTTCCTGTAACGGACATTATTTCAAATATGATGAATATAATATAACATGAATACCAATGGAAAAAACTGAAATCCATGCACCTGAAAGCGATTTGTCCATTAGGTTGAGTTGGGTTTTGAGAGAGTGGGTCTATATAGCGGCCCTCCTTTGAAACTCATGACGATCTACAGTGGCCCACACTGATTCAATCGATAGCGGCCAGTAAGTAGGCCTGTCAGACAACGTAAGTCATTCCTACTGAAGTCCAACAATATTTCATTGACATGTTTTGAAGGATTCATAAACACCTTTGGAGGGACTCATCATGGTAAGTTATGCTAGAAGTATGATACTCTTCTTTGACAAGACTTGAAGACATGCCAAGTGTCAAATCTGACGCGATAGAATCCTTTGCAGCCCCTTCTTCTGCATGAGAGTCTGTCGCTTCATTGCCTCCCATGCCAGAGTGGCCAATAATCCAGACCAGAGACACATTGTTGGATCTTTCTATTGAGGAGAGTCTTATTTGCCATTTCCATACTAACTTGGACATTGACCGGTACGAGCCAGGTTCTTATGAAGCTGATTGACTGTCAAGAATTATTTTATTCTGATTGTGATGTTGGTTTCCTACAGTCGCATAGGAATCTATGCAGGAGAGGTCTTTGTCCTAGATCCACAACTGTATACACCCGCCCCAGCACCTGAGGGTGTTTTCGAACCATCAGTAAAACATCAGTTGTCTGCATTCAGTAATTCCTCTTTTCGAAGAAACCACTGGTCTCTATCTGGCATTATGACGGTATGAAGCAGGTCATCGTGGAATGTTGGAGGCATTATATCGAAGGTCATTTCCGGAACGCTGTGACTTTTGATGTCAGCTGGCAGCCTGCTGCGCTTCATTAGGCCAGTTGTGTGCAAGTAGAAAAAAACACAATCCTATATGTAATCCTCTCTTCTTGGCGAAAAGGTAAGTATGGAAGGATTTCCATAGCTCTTGAGGGTGTGGTGCTGATAGATCCAATATTCGCCAGACATGCCCGCCGTCCGCTGCAGAGATTTTGGCCACCAACCGATCAATCCATATGTGATCATTAGTCTCATAATCATCATATACAGGTGTCCTGTATGAGGCCTAAATCCAGATATAATCCACAAACCCTTCAGCGTATCCATAAGTAAGATTTGGTTTTGTGGAGAACATTTTCCAAGTGAGTGGGAGCTCTTTATCCAGACCAAGACATTTTACTTTCGCTGCAAATGGAATAACTCACCATTGAAAGAGACTAGATTTGAATCGTCCAGTTTCTTTTCGTGAAGGGTATTATAACAATATTGCTGGAGTTGGCAGTCACCTGTTCCCTCTTGCACAAACCGTTTACGTTGTTAAACGCAAATAGAATAACCTCACCATTGAATGAGACTAGATTTGAATCGTCCAGTTTCCTTTTCGTCGTGAAGGGTACTATTACAATCTTGCTGGAGTTGGCAGTCACCTGTTCCCTCTTGCAAAAACTGTTTACGTTGTTAAACGCTTTTGAAACGCTTTAGAAAAAATCAATATCCCATTCTGCGATTAATATTTTTCATACCTCATTGACAAAATTCTTTATTTCTAAGTAAACTTCTGATCATGATTCCCCCGTACATGGCCGGAATGAAACGGGACCCTTTTCGTCACTTCGACCTGACACCTCCAACCTTCATTCAACTACCTACACTAATGATACACCTCGACACCCTGGAGCAGAAACGGCGGTAGCTCCATTGGGCCCGTCGGCCCGACTCCGCCACGAAATCCTCCGAATTCGGCCTGTGTCGGTGCTAGTGGGCCTGCATTCTTCTCTTCTGCCTCTGCCTCGTTATCGCTGCATTATGCATTTGAACGGTCGGATATTTATACGGAAAGACGTCCTCTTGTTGTTTGCTAGTCCTGCGAAATTAGGTAGTTTGTGTTTAGGGCGTGGAGCCATAATTACCGTGCGTCGGCTCACCCAAACGAACGTTATTGAGTCAGTCATTTGAGAGAGACTATAAGTATGCTATCTATGTATATTTCAATAATTTACCAAATTTAAAAAGTGTAAGTAAACAACCATAATAATAACATTTATGAAATGAAACTGAATATAATCTTGACGGCGTGATTCAATGCCTTTCTGTCCATAGATAATTTGATGAAATAAAAGAAACGTGAGAATCGTTGTACTCCCTCCATGTGCCTGTATATGGATGCCTACACAGAAAAAAATTGGTACCTGAATACAATGAAAAAGTTCAGTGACTCAATGAATATTTTTATCAATATTGGTCCAATGAACGCAATCGTTATGTCAATGTACCACTGGTTATCCATACTATAAATACGGTTGTTAATAATATCAATGAATTCTTTTGTTGATATCATGTTCAAGAACATTAAATAGGTTCGTTAGGGGAATGAATTCCATTCATCAAACGAATGAAGATTGTTCACCCAAGCAATAAATTGTATTCGTTCAACTGTTTTCATCAAATTAGTTATTATTATCCATTCTTCGAATTAATGCTGTATGATTGATATAATGATTCAGATTAGTTCGACGATGGATATTTTTCATCAATGCAATGAACGGTGATTATTAAGTATCGGTTATTCCTTGATTCAATAACTGATATACATTAAATCTATGTTTCAGTTTATTCTCGTGATGCTTTCACACATTGAACTAATTATTTTGTTTATCATTGGAATAAGTGATATTTATTCAATCATTGCATATCATTCGTAAATGCAATGAAAGCCTCCTAATGATATTGAGCATACAGTGTGTTTCCGAAAGATATGCAAAATAATTAACATGCAAGAACATCGCAATCCTGATTGGACGGCGTATCTCCAAGTTATCTTTTATTTCGGCTGGCTCCTTTCGGAGCTCTTCGGATGTCTCTGTAGTCTGTGCTACCTGAGAAGATGCTTCAACGATCGCTTCTGTCTGCTTAAGTTAACCGGCTCTGTGCAAACAACGAAGTCGTGCGGAGTGGTCCCTCTTGTGGAGGCGCTGTGTACTACCAGCTAAAGCTAACTTGCCAGCAACGGAGATTTCTATGCGAGGATTCGGCTGAACAGATGCCGGCAAAATTTATGAGTATATTTAAACACGAGATGGCTTGGTTCGACATAAGGCTAATTATTATATTCATGAACATATTATTTACGGAGTTATAGAATGGGAGGAAAATGTTGCTTCTATCTGCCTAACAAAATTGGGATTTAGTAACTTCGTTACACCTTCTATGATCTTTCCATAGCCCCAATAAAACCTGTGTGCAGATCTGAAAATAGATAATCATTGATTTCGATAAACTTGGATTCATTGTAACAATAACATCATCTCTGGGACCATTAATTACGTTCATTGATATGATGGACAATTTCAAATAGATTCAGTGTACCCCTTCCATAACCTCAATGAACTTTTCCCTAGCAGCAACGAAACCTGTTCATAAATGTAAAAAAAGATCATCTTTGATCTCAATGAACTTGAAGCATTGTCACGATGAAAAATGTATTGTGCCAATGAACGGAAAGGTAATAAACGGTATTCATTGATATAATGTACCACATTTTATTCATGAAATAGTATACATTGTTTCAATGTACTTCTTTCTTCATTTCAATGATATTTTCCATAGCCGCAATGAAACATGTTCATAAGTCTGAAAATAGATCATCATTGATCTCGATAAACTTGAATTCATTGTAACAATAAAAACATACATATTTCAGTGAATGGTCATTCATTAATAATCATCAATAAAATGTACCATATTTTTTTTAAATATATACATCAGTGCTCTGGGACCATGAATTATGTTTATTGATGTGATGAACAATTTCAAATTGTTTCAGTGTACCACATTCCTCACCTCAATGAACCCTTCCATAGCAGGAACGAAACCTGTTCATAAATATAAAAAACCATCAACTTTGATCTCAATGAACTTGAATTCATTGTATCAATAAATACCTTCGTACATTATGTACCACATTTTTTTCATAAAATAATATACATTGTTTCAATGTACTTTTTTCTTCATTTCAATAATCTTTTTCAAAGCCGTAACGAAATATGTTCATAGGTCTGAAATTAGATCATCATTGATCTCAGTGTACCCCTTTCCTCACCTTAATAAACTTTTTTGCAGGAGCAACGAAAACTGTTCATAAATATAAGGAACGATCATCTTTGATCTCAATAAACTTGAATTCGTTGTATCAATAAATACCTACAAAAGTCAGTGAATATTTATTAATGCCACGATGATTTTGCCAATGAACGGAGAGGTAAAAAACGGCATTTATTGATATAACGTACAATATTTTTTTCAGTGTACAGTAAGCAGTGTAGTGTCCGCTATAGGTAGTCCCGCTGTGATTTAACACTGCGTACAAGTTATAGCAACAAATTCTTCTTCCTGAGAAAATCTCTTCAAATGGATTACTAAAATTTTGGGGAACTTATGAATCAATAAATACTTTGTGCATTGCCTTCTTTCTTTACACTGCGAACATGCCGGTTTCTCATCACCATCCATAGTTTCTTCATCAGTGAATGAATCTAAACATTGCTAGAGTCTAAGTGGGTCTTTTGTTTGTGATATCGGAAGAGATAGATCCCAGAAGGTATCAAATGACTGAAAAGTGTCCACAATATGTACATTTCGATATTGATTTCAGTTGGCCAACGAATAAGTCCACAATCTTGAAGTTATCTATCATCAGAAATCTTCACCATGAGTCTTCAGCTTTTTTACTGTCACCCAATTCATCATCGATTTATCAAGATAGGTTCAGGTCTTTCTCTAATTCTATTAGGGTCCTCAGGTAAGCCATCGAGTAAGTATTTTGAGAACTCTTCAGCATCTTGCTGAGCCCAACCGATAAAATGAGATGCAAATCTTTGAATTTGACTTTTTAATGAAACAGTATCAACCACAAGTCTAATGAACCACCTGACTATAGTCAATAGTGAAATGTTAGGATATTAAAAAAAAACTTTCCTAAATCGTCTATGTATGAAATAAAGCATTGCTTTTTCCCCTGGAATTGCAGGATTGGTTTACCACTCGATAGTATCAGAACAACTTTGCTGAATTTTTTAAAGGCTTTTTTTTGAAAATTATGACTTCATTGCAATTTCTCCTCTACTCGCTCGAGGAAGGGATATCGACTGAGCTGTTAATTCATCGGGAGAGGGAACAGGAGAGGCGCGCAGTAGTCGATATCCTCAACAACAGTCGGCAAATGATTCCTCTCAGTCCGGGAGGCAGCGACATTTTGGAGCTAGTCATTCCAGCAAGACTAGTTTTTTCTGAGATGGCAGCTAATGACGTGTACACACACACGAAACAGAGGTCAGTTGGCGCATACGCGGTGGAGGCGGATGCTGAAGCACCTCAAACGCGTAAAAAATTTATGAAAATAAACTCATACCAGCAGAGTTGAAATACCGTACAGTATCTTATGATATTAAAACATAATGCAAAAACATGTTCCGCTGCTGAAGTGGCGGTGGAAAATACTTCCACTGTTTGGGTGAACAGGTTGACGAAAACGATACAATTTTTAGTTTGGTTTCAAGGACTAAAGAATACGCTTCACTTCCAACATAGACCAACAATTTTGAAATAAGTGCCAATGTATTTACTCAAATGCATATATTTATCCATGTTGGGAGTGAGGCGTGTTCTTTTTTGTACTATAATTATTTTAATTCAATACTGGACTTGCATTATACTGTTTGCAACCTCTAATGATCACTTGGTGATTGAAACACGTGTCGGAGTGTTGAAAATAGCGGATTGGTATTGGAATAAACTTCAGTATATTCAATGCCGGAGATATCTAGTAATAAAATAAACTCAAGCTGTTTAAAAAAAGCTTCAGTTCATAGAGGGTTTTCAAATATTCCTCCATATTGAGCTAAGAACAAATTGAGTCTGAAGAATATACTGGATTGGCCAATTCTGTTGTACTAATGATCTTTCTCATTGGTTCATCTGTTGCGGTAACAGACCGAATATCATCCGATGCCAATTACGAGGATTATAGTAAGATTGAATTGTTAAGTACATATGATAATGCTTAGGTTGAAATATGTTTGCTTTGCCTTCGGGTTTTCGAAAAGAGGTGTTGTAAATCAAGTGGGATTTGATTGGAACATGCATTTCTATTGAGTAATTTGATAATGAATGGAGGCGACCGATCTTTCCAAATGCCTAATCGAGATGTAAAATAGTTTCGGAAATTCCAAATATGAAGTAACAATCAGTCTGCCCTGTTGAAATTGACCAGAGTTGAAGAATAATTGTGGGAATTCAACACAAAATCCAAGAGAGATTTATTAAGATAAAAATCGAGTATATTTAGATTGAAATGTTGAGCAACATATATTGACCCGCGTGCCTGAAAACTGCAAGACCATTCACATACGTGTCTTTCACTTGCATTTCTATCACAAGGTCATATTTTATCTGGTTCTGTTTTAATTTTCTCTAGTTCTGTTTTAATTTTCTCAATACTGGAAGCATCGACATTTGAGTTTTTCAAATTATTCCCATTTGAAAACTGATTCAGAGCTGACCAACTCGAGAACGGTTTTTTTGGCGCCAAAAATATGTCTGATGCGTTTTCGACATTTCCGTTCAAAGACGCGGAATCAGCATATCAAAATACGTTCGGGGACGAAAATTTAAAATTCAAAATATGAAAAATAAAAAATCTCAGAAAATTGGATTTTTCACATTCAACACCCTTTTCCGGCTAAATCTTATATCTGAGCACATGAAAATCATAGATTTTTGGAATGAGCATGAAATTTTACGTATACAGTGCAAATTTAAATTCGATCTGAAGACTCAGTGTTTTTCATGATTTTTGGGAGTGAACCCCTTGCAACTTTTTTCGAGTAATTTTTAATTTTTTTGTTTGACTCAAAATACACAATCCATACTAATCGACCACTCTCAATCGATTGGCGTTCGCAGAATTCGTCTTTGTCTAACCATTCTCGAGTTGGTCAGCTCTGAATCAGTTTTCAAATGGTTTTTTTGGCGCCAAAAATATTTCAGATGAGTTTTCGACATTTTCGTTCAAATATTCGGAATCAGCATGTCAAACTATGTTTGAGGACAAATGTTTGAAATTCGAAAAATGCAAATTTCAATTCGATCTGACGCCTTAATATTTTTCATGATTTTTGGGGGTGAACCCCTTGCAACTTTTTTCGAGTAATTTTTATTTTTTTTGTTTGACTCAAAATCCACAATCCATACTAACCGACCATTCTGAATCGATTGACGTTCGCAGAATTCGTCTGTCTCTAACCGTTCTCGAGTTGGTCAGCACTGAATCAGTTTTCAAATGGGTTTTTTGGCGCCAAAAATATTTCAGATGAGTTTTCGACATTTTCGTTCAAATATTCGAAATCAGCACGTCAAACTACGTTCGAGGCCAACAGTTTGAAATTCGCAAAATGAAAAATTAAAAAATTCGAAAAACTATTTATCATGATATACTCGACTTTTTTGTCCATCAATTTTTTTGTTCAAATTTTCAGTATATTTTATTCTGGCCATTCTAAATCGATTAACATTCGCAGAATTTGTCTATCTACAACCGTTCTCGAGTTGGTCAGCTCTGAATCAGTTTTCAAATGTTTTTTTTTGGCGCCAAAAATATGTCTGATGAGTTTTTGACATTTTCATTCAAAGATGCGGAATCAGCATGTCAAAATTCGTTCGGGAACAAAAATTTGAAATTCGAAAAATGAAAAATAAAACATCTCAGAAAATTGGATTTTTCAACTTCAACACCCTTTTCCGGCTAAATCTTATATCTGAGTAGATGAAAATCAGATTTTTGGAATGAGCATGAAATTTTACGTATACAGTGCAAATTTCAATTCGATCTGACGACTTAGTATTTTTCATGATTTTTGGGAGTGAACCCCTTGCAACTTTTTTTGAGTAATTTTTAATTTTTTTGTTTGACTCAAAATACACAATCCATACTAATCGACCACTCTGAATCGATTGGCGTTCGCAGAATTCGTCTTTGTCTAACCATTCTCGAGTTGGTCAGCTCTGAATCAGTTTTCAAATGGTTTTTTTGGCGCCAAAAATATTTCAGATGAGTTTTCGACATTATCGTTCAAATATTCGGAATCAGCACGTCAAAATACGTTTTGAAAACGAATGTTTAAAATTCGCAAAATGAAAAATAAAAAAAATCGAAAAACTATCTATCATGATATACTCGACTTTTTTGTCCGTCAATTTTTTTCTGTTCAAATTCTCAGTATATACTATTATGGCCATTATAAATGGATTAACGTTCGCAGAATTTGTCTATCTCTAACCGTTCTTGAGTTGGTCAGCTCTGAATCAGTTTTCGAATGGTTTTATTGGCGCCAAAAATATGTCTGATGATTTTTCGACATTTTAGATCAAAGATGCGGAATCAGCATGTCTAAATACGTTCGAAGACGAAAATTTGAAACTCGAAAAATGAAAAATAAAAAATCTCAGAAAATTGGATTTTTCACCTTCAACACCGTTTTCCGGCTAAATCTTATATCTGAGCATATGAAAATCATAGATTTTTGAAATGAGCATGAAATTTTACGTATACAGTGCAAATTTCAATTCGATATGACGACTTAGTATTTTTCATGATTTTTGGGGGTGAACCCCTTTCAACTTTTTTCGAGTAATTTTTAATTTTTTTGTTTGACTCAAAATTCACAATGCATACTAATCGACCATTCTGAATCGATTGGCGTTCGCAGAATTAGTCTATCTCTAACCGTTCTCGAGTTGGTCAGCTCTGAATCAGTTTTCAAATGTTTTTTTGGCGCCAAAAATATTTCAGATGAGTTTTCGACATTCTCGTTCAAATATTCGGAATCAGCACGTCAGACTACGTTTGAAGACAAATGTTTAAAATTTGAAAAATGCAAATTTCAATTCGATCTGACGACTTGGTATTTTTCATGATTTTTGGGGGTGAACCTCTTGCAACTTTTTTCGAGTAATTTTTAATTTTTTTGTTCGACTCAAAATACACAATCCATACTAATCGACCATTCTGAATCGACTAGCGTTCGCAGAATTCGTCTATCTCTAACCGTTCTCGAGTTGGTCAGCGCCAAAAATATTTCAGATGTGTTTTCGACATTTTTGTTCAAATATTCGGAATCAGCACGTCAAACCACGTTTGAGGACAACAGTTTGACATTCGCAAAATAAAAAATAAAAAAATTCCAAAAACTCTCTATCATGATAAACTCGACTTTTTTGTCCGTCAATTTTTTTCGTTCAAATTCTCAGTATATACTATTATGGATATTCTCAATCGATGAACATTCGCAGAATTCGTCTATCTCTAACCGTTCTCGAGTTGGTCAGCTCTGAATCGGTTTTCAAATGGTTTTTTTTGGCGCCAAAAATATGTCTGATGAGTTTTTGACATTTTCGTTCAAAGATGCGGAATCAGCATGTCAAAATATGTTCGGGGACGGAAATTTGAAATTCGAAAAATGAAAAATAAAAAATTTCAGAAAATTTAAATTTTTTACCCTTAACACCCTTTTCCGGCTAAATCATATATCTGAGCACATGAAAATTATAGATTTTCCGAATGAGCATGAAATTTTACGTATACAGTGCAAAATTTCAATTCGATCTGACGACTAAATATTTTTCATGATTTTTAGGGGTGAACCTCTTGCAACTTTTTTCGAGTAATTTTTAATTTTTCGTTTGACTCAAAATTCACGATCCATACTAATCGACCATTCTGAATCGATTGGCGTTCGCAGAATTCGTCTATCTCTAACCGTTCTCGAGTTGGTCAGCTCCGAATCAGTTTTCAATTGTTTTTTTTTTGGCGCCAAAAATATTTCAGATGAGTTTCAGACAATTTCTGTCAAATATTCGAAATCAGCATGTCAGAATACGATTGAGGACAAAAGTTTGAAATTCAAAAAATTGCAAATTTCAATTCGATCTGACGACTTAGTATTTTTCATGATTTTTAGGGGTGAACCCCTTGCAACTTTTTTCGAGTGAATTTTAATTTTTTTGTTTGACTCAAAATTCACAATGCATACTAATCGACCAATCTGAATCGATTGGCGTTCGCAGAATTCTTCTATCTCTAACCGTTCTCTAGTTGGTCAGCTCTGAATCAGTTTTCAAATGGTTTTTTTGGCGCCAAAACTATTTCAGAAGATTTTTAAACTATTTCAGAAGATTTTTCCAAATTTTCATTCAAATATTCGGAATCAGCATGTCAAAATACGTTCGGAGACGAAAATTTGAAATTCGAAATAGAAAAATAAAAAATCTCAGAAAATTGGATTTTTTACCTTCAACACCCCTTTTCGGCTAAATCTTATATCTGAGCACATGAAAATCATAGATTTTCGGAATGAGCATGAAATTTTAAGTCTACAGTGCAAATTTCAATTCGATCTGACGACTTAGTATTTTTCATGATTTTTAGGGGTGAACCCCTTGCAACTTTTTTCGAGTAATTTTTAATTTTTTTGTTTGACTCAAAATTCACAATTCATAGTAATCGACCATTCTGAATCGATTGGCATTCGGAGAATTCGTCTATCTCTAACCGTTCTCGAGTTGGTCAGCTCTGAATCAGTTTTCAAATGTTTTTTTGGCGCCAAAAATATTTCAGATGAGTTTTCGACATTCTCGTTCAAATATTCGGAATCAGCACGTCAGACTACGTTTGAAGACAAATGTTTAAAATTTGAAAAATGCAAATTTCAATTCGATCTGACGACTTGGTATTTTTCATGATTTTTGGGGGTGAACCCCTTGCAACTTTTTTCGAGTAATTTTTAGTTTTTTTGTTTGACTCAAAATTCACAATTCATAGTAATCGACCATTCTGAATCGATTGGCATTCGCAGAATTAGTCTATCTCTAACCGTTCTCGAGTTGGTCAGCTCTGAATCAGTTTTCAAATGTTTTTTTGGCGCCAAAAATATTTCAGATGAGTTTTCGACATTCTCGTTCAAATATTCGGAATCAGCACGTCAGACTACGTTTGAAGACAAATGTTTAAAATTTGAAAAATGCAAATTTCAATTCGATCTGACGACTTGGTATTTTTCATGATTTTTGGGGGTGAACCCCTTGCAACTTTTTTCGAGTAATTTTTAGTTTTTTTGTTTGACTCAAAATTCACAATTCATAGTAATCGACCATTCTGAATCGATTGGCATTCGCAGAATTAGTCTATCTCTAACCGTTCTCGAGTTGGTCAGCTCTGAATCAGTTTTCAAATGTTTTTTTGGCGCCAAAAATATTTCAGATGAGTTTTCGACATTCTCGTTCAAATATTCGGAATCAGCACGTCAGACTACGTTTGAAGACAAATGTTTAAAATTTGAAAAATGCAAATTTCAATTCGATCTGACGACTTGGTATTTTTCATGATTTTTGGGGGTGAACCCCTTGCAACTTTTTTCGAGTAATTTTTAATTTTTTTGTTCGACTCAAAATTCACGATCCATACTAATCGACCATTCTGAATCGATTGGCGTTCGCAGAATTCGTCTATCTCTAACCGTTCTCGAGTTGGTCAGCTCCGAATCAGTTTTCAATTGTTTTTTTTTTGGCGCCAAAAATATTTCAGATGAGTTTCAGACATTTTCTGTCAAATATTCGAAATCAGCATGTCAGAATACGATTGAGGACAAAAGTTTGAAATTCAAAAAATTGCAAATTTCAATTCGATCTGACGACTTAGTATTTTTCATGATTTTTGGGGGTGAACCCCTTGCAACTTTTTTCTAGTAATTTTTAATTTTTTTGTTCGACTCAAAATTCACAATCTGTACTAATCGACCATTCTGAATCGATTGGTGTTCGCAGAATTCGTCTATCTCTAACCGTTCTCGAGTTGGTCAGCTCTGAATCAGTTTTCAAATGGTTTTTTCGGCGCCAAAAATATTTCAGATGAGTTTTCGACATTATCGGTCAATGATGCGAAATCAGCATGTCAAAATACCTGAGCACATGAAAATCATAGATTTTCGGAATGAGCATGAAATTTTATGTATACAGTGCAAATTTCACTAGATCCTTCATTATGTGACTAGAACATGCGTGCGTTTTCCACGCACGCCGACAGGCCCAAGTGTGAACGGCGATGGGTATGCATTTCTCATGCGAGGTCGAAAAATCAGGGTGGGCACCCATGTATATGTGTAAGTGACGATAAATGGATGTGGGGACTAAGCTCGGATTGATGGATGGAAAATATCTATGAAACAGAACTAGATCGCCAAACTTTTTGTGGTGTTCCAGAGAAGTGAGCAAGCTTGGAAGCGAAGCATCACCAAGAAGATAATTTTTGAACACCATCTGGAAGTTTTAGTGAGTATTAGGGAGCTATACTCCATATATAAGGACAGTGAATCCAAGGACAGGTTGGATCCGTGACTAATAATTCTTAATCCTTCGGCAAATGGATAACCAAGTTTCTGAAAGCGGTGGAAATAAACTGTGTTAAGGCTTAAATGAATCCCTGAGGAATACCAGTAGGTGGAGTGTCGGATCAATCTTCATCTGCCACTACAAGGAGAGATCTTTTCGGGAGAAAGCCAGATAGCAAAGAGCACACCTAGGGCAGAACCGAAAGAGCTACAGAATTATTTTTACCTCTGACAAACATATTTTAGTTCCTCATTAACCAATGAGTTTTCATGCTTTGAATTGGTCAAAAGCAAATGGAAATAAATTGGTGAATGACGAAATTTCAATATTTATATCTGGCCGTTCAAGAAGAATTTGAGAAAGAACTCTTTATTGTCATACACTGTATATAAAACCCTTTTGATTTCTACATGTGTCGACGCAGGACTTTCTGATAATTTGAGTTGTCGTTACAAGTCCGAAGCTATAGGCAATACCAAAACAAGAAAGCTCATTTCTCCTTATCAAACTGAAATATTGCGATTTCCAACCGGAGTTATAATAAATCACATAAAGTAACCACTTTGGAGTGACGAAGTTGTCGTTATATACTGAAAAAGTGTTTTCCTCAACAGTCCGATCCCATTCCATGAAGCATCCGAGGAAATCAGATCAGAATGTAGTCTCTGTTTATCAAACACCATTCCTCACATTTTATTACGGTGTCATATCGAGAAAAACAATTCGAAAGGTTGGGGTTGTTATCTTAGGAACAAGCGGCAATAACTGAAAATGAAAGAACTATGATTTGTCTGTCGAAGCCGATGCATAAAATAAATCATTCGGGAATATCTTCCACTGTTCCATCAATAAAAGCGACTATCAAAAGAAAATCACAACACCAGCCTTATCGATAGCTCACTGATGAAATATGTCATTCGATAAAGTGTATTTTTGTACCTGAATATTTTGAAAGTTTCTTGGAATAATGGATGTCTTTATTCTCACAACTACTGTTGGGTGTAATGCAAAGGATTTTATACAGTGAACACTAAAAGGTTGTAATACAATTTTGTCACTCTAATGCGGTCTCTTACAAATTAATATATGGGGCATGTGTGTTTTCATGCACTTCACTTATAATATTTTTTTAAAGGTCTCCAACGAAATAGAGCGTTACAAACAGCGCGTAACAAAACAGCGCGTGTCTATACCGTACGAGTGTCGTTGGTGTCAGTATAATACTCGTAGCACCGCGTTATGCCTGTGGATATACTGAGACCGCAAAAGGTACAAATTGTTAAAATTGTTTGTTAAAATTGTTTTTTCCGTTAACCAGCTGTCGTCCCCTTACGAACGGCAGCCCTCAAAAGTCGAAACTTGTGCGAGCCAAAGATTAACGAGGTCTTACCTTTTAACGTGCGATTCCTAGCACTGTAATCAAACATTCTTCATTTGAAATTCCATCGCCAATTGAAAGGAGAAATTGATGAGAGATATGAGGATAAATATAAATACGAACGTAAAACAGAAGGATTCAACCTTTCCTCTTTGGAAGGGTTGAATAGCAAATAAGGGAAAAAATCAAACAGTAGACAAAAAAATTAATAAAACAGAAGCAATCTAAAACAAATTTGAATAGAAAAAAGAGAAAACCAAAAATTCCAATAACATGAAAATAATTATTATACGAAATAAGGTAATATAATACGATGTTATACAAAGTGATATGTTTTTAATGAAGTGGAAGAAGTATATAACCGGTCTGAGTTGGTCAGCTCTAAAACAGTTTTTACATGGTTTTTCTCCTGCCAAAAATATTTCTGATGAGTTTTCGACATTTTCGTTCAAAGATTCGGAATCAGCATGTCAAAATACGTTCGAGGACAAACATTTCAAATTCGAAATATTGAAAATGAAAAATCTCAGAAAATTGGATTTTCTACTTTAAACAACCTTTTCCGTCTAAATCTTATATCTGAACACATAAAAATCATACATTTTCGGAATGAGCATGAAATTTTACGCATAAAGTGCAAATTTCAAGTCGATGAGATGACTTACTATTTTTCATGATATTTAGGGGTGAACCCCTTGCAACTTTTTCGAGTAATTTTTAATTTTTTTCGATCGACTCGAAATTCACAATCCATACTAATTCGATATTCTGAATCGATTGGCATTCGCAGAATTTGTCTATCTTCAACCGTTCTTGAGTTCGTCAGCTCTGAATCAGTTTTCAAAAATTTATTTATCATGAAATACTCGACTTTTCTGTACGTCGATTTTTCTCATTTAAACTCGCAGTATATACTAATTCGGCCATTCTGAATCGATTGGAGTTCGCAGAATTTGTCAATCTCTGACCGTTCTCGAGTTGGTCAGCTCTAAAACAGTTTTTACATGGTTTTTCTCCTGCCAAAAATATTTCTGATGAGTTTTCGACATTTTCGTTCAAAGATTCGGAATCAGCACGTCAAAATACGTTCGAGGACAAACATTTCAAATTCGAAAAATTTAAAATGAAAAATCTCAGAAAATTAAATTTTCTACCTTAAACACCCTTTTCCGGCTAAATCTTATATCTGAGCACATAAAAATTAGAAATTTCCGGAATGAGCATGAAATTTTACGCATATAGTGCAAATTTCAAGTCGATGTGATGACTTAGTATTTTTCATGATATTTAGGGGTGAACCCCTTGCAACTTTTTCGAGTAATTTTTAATTTTTTTCGATTGACTCGAAATTCACCATCCATACTAATTCGACATTCTGAATCGATTGGCGTTCGCAGAATTCGTCCATCTTCAACCGTTCTCGAGTTGGTCAGCTCTGAATCAGTTATTTTCAAAAAATTATCTATCATGATATACTCGACTCTTTGGTCCGTGAATTTTTCTCGTTTAAACTCACAGTACATACTAATTCGGCCAATCTGAATCGACTGGAGTCTGCAGAATTCGTCTATCTTCAACCGTTCTTGAGTTCGTCAGCTCTGAATCAGTTTTCAAAAACTTATATATCATGATATACTCGACTTTTTTGTCAGTCGATTTTTCTCATTCAAACTCCCAGTATATACTTAATAATTAATAGAAATTCAAAATTATTGAAACATTAAGTTGTTATCCTTCATTTCATTCAAGATACATACAACTACGACGTTCAAAACGCAAAAACTACTCGGCTATTTATTTTGTATTTGAAATAATATACATTCAATTAGACGCATCCATGGAATACTAGACTGATGAACTCAGTAATTCTCGTGTTCTTTCTTGACGAATATTGAATTCATGCTTGAAAATCCACAGAAAACAGCTTAAGATTTAACCATATTGATAGGAGATGATACTAAATTCTTATAGGTATAATGGGATAAGTGATAGTATTAAACTGCACTGAACACTCCTTGAGATGATAAGCTTACGGAAAATGATCTGCTACAAGAATTTCATTTCAGCAGCTTATATTCTGCTCCTGGAATCTTTGATATATAGATTTATACGAAAGTTATTCTCTAATTGTGATAACATAGTTATCAAGACAGGTGTCCATTTCTAAAAAAAAATAGTTTGATATTGCGTCAGAACCTAAAATTCAATTAGTCAACCTAACCTAAAACCTAACCTAACCTAATCTAACCTAACCTAACCTAAAATTCAATTAGTAAGATTTTGAAATAATTTTTAGTTAGAGTTCAGTTTTAAGCACCATCCGTGAACTTTGAAGTTTTATGCAAAATATTAAAAATGAAGATTACCAACAGCAATGAAATAATTAGTGAATGAACTCAGACGAAATCTTTTCTCATGTCGGTAAACCGTAAAAAGTTGGAAACTTAAATCCTCATCGGATAGTTTTCATAAAAACTTCAAGAACAATTTTACTCCGTTCATAAAAACTCAATGCACAAACAAATTATGTAAATGTATACGCCATTCCATTCCAGAACACAGAAATGCATTCAGAGAAGTAATCATTGTAGACTGTGAAGCCGGAGACGTACGTATTCCTTTCATTAAAAAATTCTCCACATAAATTTCGACTTACCGAAGAAGTGTTTATTCAAATAAGATGGATTTCCAGATTCGAACTACTCGATGGAATTGCTTGAATGAATTACTGAAGCTCGCACGAATTTTCGTACAATTTTTTTTTTTTTTATAGTATTTTCATGATACTCGCGTTGATGACATATCAGAGAAATCCGAATATAGTAGAGAAAGTGTGTTTTTCTTTCATTGATTCAACACCACGATGAGCTAAAACAATTTCTGAGATCATCAGGCTGAAGAAAATAATAAAAACAATAATGATTGACTACAGCTTCAAATCAAGATTATTTAGGAAAGAGCAATCAAAATAAATATACAAAAGTAGGATGTAAAAATGAAAAATGTGATTTTTTTGTTGAAGCCTACAGAAAACAACTACTTCTCCGGCTACAACTATGCTGGACATTGAACTTCATCTGATAGAAATTTTTAAAAGACTAACTGAAAAAAAAAATCTGAAAATAAAAATTCGCTTTTTCATTCAGACAGTTGTTTTTTTAATTATCTCTAGTCTTCATTGAAAATTCATTAAGTAAATTAGATAAGGAGAATGTTATTCAAAAATATCACTCACAGATACCGTTCACTTCATTGAAGCAAGGTTCGTTTCTCTCGCATTTAATCCCCAATACAGTTTTGTCGACGAAATTTATTTCACTTTGCCAAGCTTATCAGGGAGATTAGAAGAATTGGAGAGCAGGGTCTTCAGAAGCAATTATACGCATCAAGGATGGAAATGATGGACATACTTCTTCTGCGGTAACACTTTGAACGCTATTTTTTTACATAAACCTGTCATGGGCATTGCATTTTGATTTTTGTTCAAAAATATGAATAGAATATTCATAAAATCTGTTGCGGAATCATCTTCGGCTGAAAGACAAACTCCAGTCGCTATTTTCTATCGTTGGGAGGTATTCATGTTGAAAAGGGTAATTATTCTCCATGAAAATTCAAAAATGAAAAATTTGAGTTTTTCGTAATATCTAACAGAAAAATTACTTTTCCGGCTATAGCCACGCTGGACATTGAACTTCATTTGATAGATATTGTTAACAGACGAAAATCTATTTCGCTTTGTCGACAAAACTGTATTGGAAATTGAATACGAAAGAAGCGAACCTTGCTTCAATGAAATTACCGATTTCTGTGAGTGATATTTTTGAATAACATTCTCCCTATCTAATTTATTTAATGAATTTTCAATAAAAACTATATATAATTGAAAAAAAAATATCTGAATGAAAATACTATCACTTTCAGATTTTTTCTTTTCAGTTTCAGAGTCTTTTCACAATATCTATCAGATGTAGTTCAATGTCCAGCGTTACTTTAACCGGGAAAGTAGTTGTTTTCTGTTAGATATCACAAAAAAATCACATTTTTCATTTTTAAATTTTCATGAAGAATGTTTCCCTTTTCAACATGAATACCTCCCAAGGTTATCTTGAACGATGGAAAATAGCGACTAAAGTTTGTTATTCAGTCGCAGATGATTCCACAACAGATTTTTTGAATATTCTATTCATATTTTCGAACAAAAATCAGAAAAAAATAGTATTGAATCAAACAAAATATATTTCAGTCAAACAAATTTGTCTTTTCAATATGGCATATAATAAACCTATTATTTCAAAGAAAACGGGGATCTATTTGAATTCCAATACAAATATTTATTTGATACAAAAAAATCAATGGATACATCAGTGTATTATATTTTTTTGGCCAATTCATTAGTTTGTTTTATGCAAGAATCACAGTGTTGCCATATTATTATGAAATGAATTGCCCTTTTATATTTACTTCATCTGAGAATACATTGCATCAAATGGAGAATATCGCTCTTTGGAAGTAAATTAATAATTCGGTGAATTCAGAATTGATAGAATTGGTTCAAGAATATGTAATATTTGTATGCAGAATATCAGAATATAGTCGCTCAAATGAAATTAGTTATTTATGTACTAAAGACGAAAAACTGTCTATTATAGTCGAGCCTGAAGATTGATAGCTGAGGCGCAGCCGAGGCTAGCAAGCAGGCGACAATGGACTGTGTTTCGCCGAGGTGCATATAACATTTTTCCGTCGACCTCTCAAAATTACCTACTATCTGATTTTCGAATAAATAATCGACCATGTTCTTAGGCAAGTATTTTTCGTCCGCAGACACTTTTCGTCCGCTGTGGTCACTATGATACGGCATAGTCGCCACAGCGGACGAAAAGCGTTTGCGGATGAAAAGTGTTTGCGGACGAAAAGTGTTTACGGACGAAAAGTGTTTGCGGACGAAAAGTACTTGATTTCAAAAATAATCGATTTTTCGTCCGGAAATTAGTACACAATAAGTAATTTTTTGTAGAGGACGGAAAAAAAAATATTCATTCGAGTTGAAGAAACATATTGTTTTGTTCAAATATATGATTGATAAGGTTGCAAATAATGTTTCGGTTTCTTCCTATATTGATTCAATTTCAGAATATGCAGGGTGTTATTTGACCTCTTGCACTCCCGTGAAGGACGGGTGTGTAGTGCCATTTTATATTGCATGGCAGGTGTGAAAAATTCGAAAAAAAAAAAAATTGGAAAATTCAAATGGTGTTGGAAAATTAGCCAAACGTCAGCTGACCGGATCCACAATAATACTGGAACTGCCGGATGGAAGAAATGGTGTAATTTCGAACAGCGGTTTCCCAGATTTTCTGAATTTTCCAACAAAATTTAAAATCTCCACAATTTTTTTTTTCGAATTTTTCACACCTGCCATTCATTATAAAATGGCATCATACACCCGTTCTTCCCGGGAGTGCAAGAGGTTAGATTACACCCTGTATATTATTCAATTGGGTGTATATTTTCTTGAACTGAGAAAACGTATTGTTTGGTCCAACGATGCGACCGTTAATATTTCTTTGAAATTCATAGTCATCAAGGTGTTCAATAAATATTGGGCCATACTTCAGAAACATGCATTATTAGTAAAAATACCACTAGGAGTTTCTGTTAATTTTTTCCATTGAGCAATCCTTTCGGAGTTATTAGTGCGTCAAGAAAACAAATTCTTGATGACTTTCAAACAGTTCCATCATTTGCCTTGATATTTAGAAGTTTGTGGTATCTCATTTTGGTCATTCTCATTGAAACATTCATTATTATTACTGTTTTTATTATGAAAAACCCAGAAAAAAGTTCACGCATCCATTCATGTAACCTTCAAGTCCTTCAAAAAGGGATTACGTCAGATCCAGCAGCGGTTGAAATAAAAAAAAAAAATTACTCGAAGCCGCTACAAAAAATCTTATAAAGACGTTTTTCTAACGCACAATACCCTAATAAATCTTATTGGCCAGCTACATGCAGCACATTGTTAGACCATTTTCTCACACAAAGCCCTCTATTACCAGTTCTTTTGAACACTTTCGGCTCTCGGCTGACAAATATCCACGTCGATTTCTTCAAAATTCCGTGTTATCAGATGATGCTGCTCTCAAACGACGTCTGGCTTTTCGAAAGTGAATGTCCCTTTATTATCAGTACATGTTCACGAAGTAATCCAGTCGGTACGTGATGATCTGAAAATACTGCATTGTCTAGAGAAACGCGTATTATCGACGGGATTGAAACATTATGAAGGAAGCGAAACATATTTTCGGATCACGCCTGCCATACTGAATTGAACGAGTTGAATGTCGAACATGTTCAGTTCGTTCCAATAATTTTTTTCTTAGAGAACCATCGAGTAAGTTACTTTTTGTCTAGACAACTCAACACGCTCATTCTTTCTGTTTCAGTTTGTTGCCTGAAACCAGCAGAGTTACCTACTTGAAATCCCCTTGTGAAAGTTGTATTCTTCAACAGGTTTTTGACGACGCGCGACGATTCCAACAGAAAGATTGAATTATATGATAGGGAAAATACATTTCCTTACTTAAAAACCAATCAGTGGATTTCAAAACTTGAAATTCAGTCAATAGAATCGGAACTACAGTGAAAATTTAGCTTGTCGCTGTATTTTCACGGTGATAAATCTGCTTAGTTTTTGTTTTACTATCTGTCAAGTGAAAATAATGATTTAAATTATAAACGTCAAATTTATGTGTTTTGACTGGTTATCTTTATTTATCAATACGAGCGATCGTTGGGGACAAATGTCCATTGGTATCATAGATGAGGCCGTGGAAAAGAGTATTTCGTTGAATACGGCCAGAAGTAAAGCGTCAATTACCAGGTGAAACGATTTTTCTTTATTTCAAATCGATATATTGTACTCCTAAATATAATTCGTGGTATGATTAAAAACCTATAATGTTTTCGAATATCAATTCATTTGCAATCCTAATGCAAGAAAATACAACTCGTCCTGCGGGATTGCAATTCATTAATATTCCAAGAAATTATCGGTAATAATCATACCACTTATCATATTACCTCTGAATATATTCGCCGCGATAGTTTGGAATTTTGATAATACTTATTTAATAGTAAGAATTCTAAGAATATTATTGGTGAAACAATTTGTATATCAGATATTTATAGGTTATTAGTTGCCAAAGAAAATGAGAACTGGCTTTATGACAGTATTTCGTTATTATTCGGATCTGTCACTGTTGTTGCATGAAACTGTCGGTTGCCTAGCAACAGCCGTTGAAAAATTAAATTTTTTTAACGCTGTTGATAGTGAAATACTATAATACTTTACGCACACAAACCTCACAAAAAAAAAAGTGCACTTTTTTTTGACAGTTGTAGAAAAAAAAATATTTTTTGGGGCTAAATTATGTACTTTCCGGTGTCATCACCACCTCTCGTAACTTCTGTTCTCCGCCACTGTCACACTGCTAGGGAGTGTCTAATCAATTCCAATTAGTAGGACGACACGGACAATTTGCTGTGCCGACTTTGTATCGAGGATGCAGAAGAGAACGTGACCGCAAAATACGAAACAAAAGGTTGTCTGCCACGGCTCTCCGATCGTATTATTTATTGACCGACGTGGAATGCGAAAGGTGGATGAGGGTTGCTGAGAGGGTAGAATTAGGAAGAAAGAATGCGACAAAAAAGACTCTTTGGGCGAAATAAATTTATATTTCGTTGCGACTTATTTTGATTACATTTGTGGCATGAAAAACGTACCAGGTTGGCTACAACGCATGTGTTGAAACTACGCCGTTATAATTCCAGAAATAACAAGTGCCACTTTTTCTCCCGCAGGATACAGTTTACATCCAAGGGAGGAAAAGGCACTTTACTCCCATGTAATACATATGATTTTTCCTCCTACCCACTTAATGAACCTTTTGTTGTAAATTTAAAACGCATCTCAACTGCTTTTGTCTAAAACGGAACTATACTTGCATGATGGAAAGTATAGACAATACAGTCATATCCATCTGAGAATCTGCGGTGGTGAAATGGCTAGCGGCGTCTTGGGCTTGTAATCCGAAGATCCCGGGTTCAGCTCCTGGCAATTGCAACTTTTTTTTTAAGAGCTTATACATTTCGGAGTGCTATTGAGTGATTTTCTCATAGTAGTGTTATGTGCCTATTTGAATGAAGCGTCGATCTTTTTTTTTTAAGAGCTGCGCTTGTACAGAAAATGATGTGTGTATTTCGAGCACGAGGTGTCATTGTCGAGCGACAATCAATAACTTTGCGCTCTACTACACAAATAGCTATTAAAGAACTAAAGTATATAAGATGTTCTAGAAATTACAGAAAAAATTGATTATAATTGATTCACAAGTTTCATCGTTTACAATTTACTTGAAATGAGTGGGAAGAACTTTCCTCCCTAGGGAGGAAAAGTATGAGTTTCCTCCCTGGTTCGAGGGTGTAAAGTAAGTACTTTCTATAGGGGTAGGAGAAAAAATATTTTTTTTTTCCTGACTAAAGAAATAAGTTAGTACAAATCATTTAAAAGTAAGTGGAATAAAAAAATCAAAGTAAAATATAAAATAGCGAATTTTTCATTTGGATTGCACATTGCCCCAACTTGGTAGAAAAAAAATTGTTTTGAAACAAATAAATGTTCCAAAATAACCTTAGTGTCTCATTTCTTTGAATATTCAACGTAAAAAAGTAAACAATATTGTTTTTATGAATTTTTGAATTCACATTTATGTTACATCAACGTCTTTCAGCACAGAAAAAACTATTGTTTTAACCAACGAATCTTGACATCTCTCCAAGAATTCGTTGAACAATCGATGCCAAAGAAAAAAAAACGCCACAATCAGCTTGTTATCCAGAATCTAGTCTAGACGCATCCCTTTCATCCACCGCACCACAGAAATTTCTAATCCACCCCGTGAAGATAAATTCCACTGGGTCAGTATGCGGAGCATTATACTTGATGATCCTGGCGCAATATAAATATTCATTAACATAGCACCGGACTGGATTTTGAATATTGTATCTCATCCGACCCAAACGAATTAGGTGTCTGATGATTTACTTTCCTACTTCGGAAAAATAATACGTGTTGTTGATGTTGATTAACATAAATGTTGGATGGGAGCGGTATGCATATTTTCAAGGGGTGGTCGGGCGGTGAAGAAGGGAGAAAGTAGGTATGATGATAGTGATGATGGTTTAATGGGTGTGTGATCAGCATGACGTAGAAATTTTTTATTGGACAGTTGATTTGGACATCATTGGAAATAACAGAGATCAATGTAACTATTGGGTATGAATTAATTTAAAGTAGTTTACTCATGGGTCAACTTTCGTTTAGCTGAAACCAGTTACGGAAAAACTGTTGCCATGGTAACTGTTGCTATGGTTACGAGAATACAAAACCCGATTTCCATGGTGCGGAAATGCGTAGTTGCCAAGTTGCCCGCTTTAGTTTAGCTGAAATCAGTTACGGAAAAGAGGTTGCCATGGTCATTGTTTTTATGGTGAACAGTAAACAAAAATGCTACTCCCGTTTTGCGGAAATTCATGGTTGTGCGGGCGGATTTGCAAAATGTCGGCCGGACGAGTTTGTTTTGTTTGTTTCTAAGTGTCCACAAAGCTTTACTGCTTGTAGGTTATAGTCGATATAGTAACTTGATTACTTGCATTTCTTACTTCCATCTTCTTAATGGTTGAAAGATTTCTAGTTCTTTAAATTTTTCACCACGTTTCAATTGCTTGAATCTGCGATCATCTTCAGGGGAATATTGAAAAATTTAGAATCTACACGATGTTTTCATAGGTCTGCCGGTATGGCGTAATTACGTTGTAATTACGCGCGGTCTTGTGGTCTTGTGATACTTCACTAAAATTGATGAAATAACTTTCCAATTTTTGAAAATGTTAATTCATTAGAATTGAGGATGATATTTCACAACGCTTGAATGCGCAATACTTTTTATATGATATGCAATGCTATATAAATAAGTGGGATGGTTCACCACAGTTACAATGGTGGTCGCAAGTATCTCTAAGATACAATTGACCATTTATGAGATTATTCAATATCCACGAAAAAAATATTCAGAGGGATTTTAGATAAAACAAAAAGTATAATAAAATGAATATATATATATATATATATATATACGCAGATTAATAAAATTATTGTTCGTGGCGTATCTCTCAGATACAAGTAGCTCTTTTCGGTTGATCAGTTCACGGTAACGAGTTCTTACAAATACTACATTTTAGAGCTTCTCAGGCAGGAAGATAGACGGCAGAACAACACCACTAATTAACAGATTCACAAACATAGCGCTAAAAAGTTACGGACATGTATCTATCAGATACACGCGACTAACTGAAGGTTAAGAGATCCATGAGCGCGATCGCATTTGGGGAGTTTTTTAGGGTGAACGAGTCAATTGATACTTCAAAAACAGTTATAAGTACGTGATGTAATGGAAATTAAATTTCCAATTCCCTTTTTCACAAAAAAAATCTCAAAAATGTCCTAAAAAATTAAGATTGAAGCAATTTTTTGGGTAGATGAACAAATAATTTCAAAAAAACATAGATAAACTTTTTACCTTTATCCCACACATGACAGTTATGACTGTCATTATTAATGTCATTTTAGAGAAGTAAACTATCAAATAACTCACTAGTGTGTTATTTGATAGTTCACTTGTCTAAAATGACATTAATAATGGGTCATAACTGTCATGTGTTGGATAAAACATTGTATGCCACTCATGTGTTATGTTTCCTAAGTCACTTTAGAATTTATAAATCTTTCTCGCGTGACTTATTTTCAACATAACACACTACTACCATAAATAACTATTCTTTTGATACCTGATTCATTTCGATTGGATAAAGTTTGCTTCAAATTTTAATGGAAAAGAAATACCACTGCAGCTACCTCGACTCTCTGTAAAAAGAATCGTAAGGTGCTGCCGCAGACATAGGTACATAGAATCAAAGATCGTCTAGAACAATGTCCTTATTTGAAATCGATACGACGAACCGTTTTTAAGTTATCGACTATTTTACCCTAAAAAACGTACCAAATATAATTGCGCTCATGGCGTCTTAAACCAATTTTCCTCTCTATGAAGAAACTACATTAGCCTCGTCCCAAACAATTCGGTGGTGCTCGGTGTGTGGTCGGCAATTACCGATTTAGATGTTTCCCCCCGGTGAGTCCACTATTTTTCCGAAACAGATACTCCAAAAAACTCATAGGAAAAGTTCAGAAACAACTCGAAAGGACCAAGACGATTGAAAAACGACCTCAAAACAATGTTCTTGTCCTTTGCTACATCAGGGGTATCTGCGAGATCAGAAGGATTGGAAGCAAATAAAACATAAATAGTTGCTTTCAATCCAGCGATGGTACATTACAAAGCTTCCGCACCAAGACGAAAACAGACAACACATCCTAATCCAGAAAAAAGTCTATTTGCGAGGTCCCATGTGAACGTGGATATTCCTATATCGGAAAGACGACGCGGCCATTACCTATAAGAATAGCCGAACACAAAAGTGTACTCAACGGGGGGAAACATCTTAATCGGGAATTGCTGACCACGCATGGACAGCGCACCACCGAATTCTTTCGGACGATGCTAATGTTCTTCATAGAGAGGAACATTGGTTCGAGCGTAAATTTATTGAAACCGCCTATATCGAAACCAATGGGGCCTTCAGTCAAGCGAGTATGGAAATTAAAAACGTATGAGGACCCCGTTGGACGGAGAATAAGCGCGAAAGCATGGACGCCACAAGACCGCGCGTAATTACAACGTAATGGCAGGCAATCTGGAAAGCTTGAAGTAGGTGGCGCTAGTTAGGCTGGAGGTCTTTCCACTGTCAATGTCAACTTAATATGACGCGCGACGCGAGAAGCATAAACGATATACATTGGGAACTCAACTTTAGATGGGTGAACTGTCAATTTCAGCTCATTTATATTCAAAATATTGGTACAGACCTGAAATTTGATAAAGACTTCTCTAATTGTTCGAGATCGTTCGATGAATTAGATGGAAAAATCTAGAAGCACTAACTTTTGTTCTGGATCAATCGTCGAACATTCTTATTGTGTTCTATTGATTTCTTAAGTTTTCTAGAACTTTATTTGTATATAAAAGCAATGCATTTGTGAGATGAAGTTGAAAAGAAAGTTACCTTGAGTTACCTTGGATACAAGTATTTTGACTTGTATTACAGTGTTGTCAAGTGAAGTTTGATTATTAAAGGCGAAAGTACACTTATTTTTGAACCCGAAGACGCAACAAAATTATTGTTTTGCACTTCTTAGATATGTTAATTATTACAACAGACGAGGAAAGTCATGACGTAACAAATATCATTCTTGTCAAAAACTGTTTCCAAACAAACCTTTGTCAAATCTAAATGAGCTTGATTATTGAATATTGATTCCGTGAAGGTTTTTGGTAGAAGATCGTTTTCATACAAAAAGAACTTTCTTTTGCTTGAGAAAACAAAACCCGAACAACCAAACACAAACTAATAAGCAGAGGATCAACAGATAATGTAACCTCAGCAGTTTTTAACAAGAATGACATTTGTGACAACACACTTTTCTCGCCATAATGTTGTGCTATGCCTTTTTGTGCCCTCAAAAGCGTCAGGACAAACGTTTCCAAAAGACGAAAAGTTGCTCAAGAAGTGGATTGTTATTATAAGATGGAATAAATTTAGACCGATAAATAATGCTCCTGCTTGCAATAAAAATTTTGGTCAGTTGGACTATGTGATGCCTATGGAGTCTGTTCTTGTTAATCGTAACCATTACTTGACAATAGCAATTCCAGAATTTTTATAGCAATAATTGTATGGTGTAATCTGTTACAGCATCGAGGTGTAGCACTTTCCTACACCTGGTATAATTTACACTCGATTTTAGTATTAGTTTGCGAATTAATTTTACACATTCCTTTGTTTGAACTGCACTCAGCTACACTCAAATCAAAATGTGGTATAAATTACTCTACACTACACTACTCCTTGATGCAAATGAATAAACCTTTTTTGGGGTTATGAACAGCTTACCTTTCTTTTAAGTCTTCTTTTTTCCCAATAACCTTCGCATTCCTATTTCTCAACTCCATCTTCAATTTCTTTACAGTCCAACAACCATATTCAATTGCTTTACAGTCCCATCACCATATTTATCACTCATTTTGCCAAAAAAAAAAGTCTCAAAATCAACTAAAATGATGGAAAATAGTACAAAACGCAATAACCCTCATTTGAAAAGCAGTAAAAGCACAGGCTGTCAAAAACGAAGGACTCCAACTACATTAGCGCCGCTATGCGGGAGCAATTTCATCCATCCCTGCCATTAGACCATATTATTATCGTTTGTCAGTATCCACCAGAAGATTGCTGATTCAACCAATTGAAAAGTAGTGAAAATTTGGAAGAGGTGAAAATCTTTCAACCATTAAGACGATAGAAGTCCGTAATGCAAGTAATCAACTTTCGTGCCTGTTCATCACAAAATTTTGGGGGTTTGTTTAACTTTGTGACAACACCGAGTTTCAAACCGGTATCCGTCTCCAAGTTTGTGCGCAATTAAATGAGTGTGGCCAGAAACGAATAAAAAATCATTTAGTCGGCTAGAACAATGTCTAGTATTCGAGTGGTTACAACTTCACTAATTAGATCCTCAAGTGCTCATTTGGCTATACGTACAGGAAAAGTTCGTGTAGGTTCAGCGGTGTAAGCAATTAATCAAGGAACAGTTAGACGAATTTGTTCAGTAGTTATGAGCCCGCCCACTTGTGGTGTTGGCGAAACTAGATAATTGAAGTTGTGTACACTATTTAGTTTTTGAGCCAGTGTTTTATTGAATCAACGAAATTGACCATATTTACCGTCGCCATATTGTCATGCGACAATACCAACTATCCAATGTTACCAACGATTAAAAATATAATGTGATTTTGTGAAAACGTCGATTTTTAGTTCATGTGTCAACGAATTAAAATTTTTTTAGTATATATTAAGAGTTTGAACGAAAAAAATTGACAGACAAAAAAGTCGAGTATATTATGATACATAATTCAAAAAAAACATTTGAGAACTGATTCAGAGCTGACCAACTCGAGAACGGTTAGATATAGACGAATTCTGCGAACACCAATCGGTTCAGAATGTTCGAATTATTATGTACTGTGAATTTCGACTCTACTGAAAAAAATAAAAAAATATCCGAAAAAGTTGCAAGGGGTTGACCCCTAAAAACCATGAAAAATACTAAGTCGTCACATCGACTTGAAATTTTCTCTTTATAAGTGAAATTTCATGCTTGTTCCGAAAATGTATGATTTTCATGTGCCGATATATAAGATTTTGCCGGAAAAGGGTGTTTATGGTAGAAAATCCAATTTTCTGAGATTTTTATTTTTTGAATTTTCAAATTTCTGTCCTCGAACGTATTTTGACGTGCTGATTCTGAAATTTTCAACAAAAATGTCGAAAACTCAACAGAAATATTTTTGGCGGCCAAAAAACCATCTCAAAACTGATTTAGAGCTGACCAACTCGAGAACGGTGAGATATAGACAAACTCTGCGAATGCCAATCGATTCAGAATGGTCGAGTTAGTATGTATTGTGAATTTCGACTCAACCGAAAAAAATTAACATTACCCGAAAAAAGTTGCAAGGGGTTGACCCCTAAAAATCATGAAAAATACTAAGTCGTCACATAGACTTGAAATTTTCTCTTTATATGTGAAATTTCATGCTTGTTCCGAAAATGTATGATTTTCATGTGCCGATATATAAGATTTTGCCGGAAAAGGGTGTTTATGGTAGAAAATCCAATTTTCTGAGATTTTTATTTTTTGAATTTTCAAATTTCTGTCCTCGAACGTATTTTGACGTGCTGATTCTGAAATTTTCAACAAAATGTCGAAAACTCAACAGAAATATTTTTGGCGGCCAAAAAACCATCTCAAAACTGATTCAGAGCTGACCAACTCGAGAACGGTGAGATATAGACAAATTCTGCGAATGCCAATCGATTCAGAATGGTCGAATTAGTATGTATTGTGAATTTCAACTCAACCAAAAAAAATTAAAATTACCCGAAAAAAGTTGCAAGGGGTTGACCCCTAAAAATCATGAAAAATACTTAGTCGTCACATCGACTTGAAATCTGCACTTTATATGTGAAATTTCATGCTTGTTTCAAAAATGTATGATTTTCATGTGCTCAGTTATAAGATTTAGCCGGAAAAGGGTGCTTATGGTAGAAAATCCAATTTTCTGAGATTTTTGATTTTTTATTTTTCGAATTTTCAAATTTCTGTCCTCGAACGTATTTTAACGTGCTGATTCTGAAATTTTCAACAAAAATGTCGAAAACTCAACAGAAATATTTTTGAACTCTATATGTAAAATTTCATGCTTTTTCCGAAAATGTATGATTTTCATGTGCTCGGTTATAAGATTTAGCCGGAAAAAAGTGTTTATGGTAGAAAATCCAATTTTATGAGATTTTTGATTTTTTATTTTTCGAATTTTCAAATTTCTGTCCTCGAACGTATATTGACGTGCTGATTCTGAAATTTTCAACAAAAATGTCAAAAACTCAACAGAAATATTTTTGGCGGACAAAAAACCATCTCAAAACTGATTTAGAGCTGACCAACTCGAGAACGGTGAGATATAGACAAATTCTGCGAACGCCAATCGATTCAGAATGGTCGAATTAGTATGTATTGTGAATTTCGACCCAACCAAAAAAAATAAAAATTACCCGAAAAAAGTTACAAGGGGTTAACCCCTAAAAATCATGAAAAAGGGGTTAACCCCTAAAAATCATGAAAAATACTAAGTTGTCACATCGACTTGAAATTTGCACTTTATATGTGAAATTTCATGCTTGTTCCGAAAATGTATGATTTTCATGTGCAGAGATATAAGATTTTACCGGAAAAGGGTGTTTGTGGTAGAAAATCCAATTTTCTCAGATTTTTGATTTTTCATTTTTCGAATTTTCAAATTTCTGTCCTCGAACGTATTTTGACGTGCTAATTCTGAAATTTTCAACAAAAATGTCGAAAACTTAACAGAAATATTTTTGGCGACAAAAAAAAAACATGTCAAAACTGATTAAGAGCTGATCAACTCGAGAACGGTTAGAGATAGATGAATTGAGTTTTTGAAGAGAGTTTGAAAAAATCGACGGACAAAAAAGTCGAGTGTATCATGATACAAAAAAAACATTTTAAAACTGATTTAGAGCTGACCAAATCAAGGACGGTTAGAGTTAGACAGGACCTCTGCTGATATTTCATGAGGAGGGACATTTCCAGGTCAATTTATTTGGTAGAAATAATGCAGTCATATTTCCCTTCAGCAATTCTACTAATGATATGTATCACGAATTCCAGTCATCATCAAATAATTTTCATTCATTTACATTTCACATTTTTCGAAATCATGGCATATACGCCTTCATTGTAGAACTTGGATATAAATAAATGACTAGAAAATGTATTATGGAATTCGACAAATGCCACCAAACGCCATGTATTCATCCTGTACTTTGGCTGCAGACGATAAATTCTGTAGCAAGTTCTCCTTTCCAGATACGATCTGTACGCTCTGGAGAGTCCTGTAGAACTCAAAAATTTAATATTCTCGGTTGACTGGCGTCGAAACAATCTTTTGCATATTAACTATAGTGTTCGCATACATTCCTGACCTCGCTCGTTTGTCTTCGTATCCGAGTCGAATTTATATTAGATCGACTGCTGGTGACACTGTTATTCGAGTTTGAGATTTTTGTTGAATTCACCGAAAAGTTTCCTATCTTATGCGCTCTTCGTGACGTTTCATTCAAATTTAAAAATCGATGAAAAAATGTATTTCGTGAGGATGGTGCAAGGGGGCAGGGGGATAATTTGAGAAAAACTCGTTTCACGAGTATCTGAAGTGCATACATTGAATGGTTTAGTACCCAGAAATATCTACCTTCAGGTTGATGAAATATTCGTATATCCATTTTCCACGGCTACCTACGACCAATTGAAAAGTGAAAAATTGGGAAAACATACCAGGCATTTTTTTATCGCAAAAATAACACCAGGATCTGTTTCAGAACACCCTAAAACCCCCAAATATCAGTAATAATTCATTAAAATATACAGGGTGTCATCTGTAACTAACAACATTTTTTATTTGTTATTCATCCGCAATGTTTGATAGTTTTCGATTTTTTTCCTTGGTCACGAAGTACCTGAAAATGTTCAAATAATGCTGTAGGGTATGTTCCAATATTACTTTTTCATGGCTACCTACGACCAAATTGAAAAGTGAAAAATTGGGAAAAATATACCAGGGATTTTTTTATCACAAAAAGAACACTAAGTTCTATCCCAGAACACTCTGAAACCCCCAAATAGCAGTACTTAATTATTTAAAATATACAGGGTGTAACTGACATAGTATTGATTTTTATTCATCCGTAATGTTTAGTTGTTTTCGATTTTTTTCCATAATCACTAATTAATTAATGAAGAATCTTCGAATAATGTTGTAGAAAATATTCAAATATTACTTTTTCATGGCTAGCTATGAACAGTCGAAAATTGAAAAAGTGTGGAACATACATCAAGGACTTTTGTAGCACAAACGTAACAGCGGATTCTGGTTCAGGAGACCCTAAAATTCCAAGACCCCAATTCTTGAATCATGAAAATATAAAGGGTGTCATCTAGCGTAGCGTCGAAGTGTCGTAGCGTTTGCGTTAGCGTAGTGTCGTAGCGTTTAGTTGATTTAATAATATTTTTTACATTGTATCAATTGAATATTTTGGATGCTTCTTGATAGGAAAAGAAATATTGAGAAACAATTCAACATTACGGATAAATAAAAGTTATCAAATTTGCTAGCTACAGATGATATCCTGTATATTTTTGGGTTTAAGTATTGAGGTGGGGATTTCAGGGGGTTCTGATCCAGAAATTCTTGTGCTTAAAGTATCCTTAATGTATTTTCCCCATTTTTTCGTCTCTCAACTCGTCATAGCGAGCCCTGAAAAAGTAATATTTGGTTATTTTCTATAGCAGTAATTGAACATTTTAGGTATTTTGTTACTATAGAAAAAAAAAACAAACAAAAACAACCAAAGATTACGGATGAAAACAAATTGAAAATGTTGCTAGTCTGTAAGACCACCCTGTATATTTTAATGAGATATGGGGTTTAAGCATGTTCTGAACCAGAATCTGATGTTAGTTTCGAAGTAAAAACTCTTTTAGTATATATTTCCCAGTTTTTCACTTTTCAACTGGTCATAGCAAGGCATGAAGATGTAAAATTTGGGTATTTCTTATAATCAGCATCAATTGAACACGTTCAGGCTCTTTGTGACAAAAAAATCGAAAGCAACCGATCATTTCGGATGAATAAAAATTATTAATGTTGCTACTAACAGATGCCACCCTGTATATTTTAATGAATAAAGCACTTAGATCTAGGGGTTTTAGGGTGTTCTGAAACAGAATCTGGTGGTATTTTTGCGATAAAAAAATGCCTAGTATGTTTTTCCCAATTTTTCACTTTTCAGTTGGTCGTAGGTAGCCGTGGAAAATGGATATACGAATATTTCATCAACCTCAAGTTAGATATTTTTGGGTACTATATGTTATGAAAAATAACTTTCGATATCACTTTACTGTCAAGAAAATACGAGGGTGTGGCTGCTCAAAGTGGGACACACTGTATCAACAAATATGCCATCAAACGTCAACGTTGAGTCGGTGTAAGAATTTACTCAATATTTATCGGAAGTAATACCACGGGTGCATTTTATCGATAGTTAATCTATCGGAAATCATAGAGATCAAATCAATTTGAGTATTTTGAGCACCTGTTTCATTTATTGATATAATTTCACGAATAAAGTAAAAAAAGTTTTGTTGCCGTAAATTCCTTAATAATTATACCTAATGAATGATAAACATGAAGTTTGTCAGCCTAACATGTATGTCATACTCGATAACATGACATATAATTGTTGTTTGTATAATTGGTTGCCCATGACGACGTGGTCTTACCGGCTCCAAAAGAAGGAACTGTGTACCTCCACTACAGAATGTTAGCCAAACGTTTGCTGATAACAAATCTATTTCATGTAGTTGCTGCAATAAAAATGGACACATTCCTGACAACTGCAAGCACAAAACAAAATATGCAATTTTTGTTCTGAAAAGGGACTCATCGAGGCCAACTGTTTGAATAAAAGCAAATTATCATCTACCAGTTGATATAAGTACAAAATGAAAATAATTTTATGCATACACAATAAGTACAGAAATCCAAGACATATACCAGTTCCTACATGTCCTCTTTTTAACGATATTTTTGTACACATGGTCGTTTTTTTTCTGGGAATCAGTAGATAATAGATTATTTGAATTTTTTCGTACAATAATGAAAATCCCTTTCATATTCGATTGAGTCAACAATTTTAAAGCCCATTCCGCGCACTTTCAATGCCCTACTAATCATCCCAACAATTATCAATCATCACTTAAATAATTAATTACTTGTTGAAGCTTTTGAAAGAACCATCAATCACAGTCGGTCCGTTCAAAAGATATACTCGCGTGTGGCATCTGAAAATTGTTATGGTTAATAATTTTTGTGTATTTGTATGTTAGCGCAATAATCAATCTCTCTCTCTGGGTTGAGACTATGAGGAACAGATAATATCCAGTAATTTTTTATCTTATGCTAGTTCCTATTCATTAAATGTAAGAGATTATGTATTGGGATGGTCAGAGAGTTATATCCAAACATATACAGGGATTTTTTTTCATATTCATACACATCGTGAGGGCTGAAATAAAGTAGCTGTTTGAAGGTTTTCGACGATGTAGTCATCATCATCATCATTTATTTACACAAGAGATACATTTTGAATAAAACGCCTGGGGCGTTATGGAGGCAATTATGAATCATAACGTCTGCTAAATGTTTTTTCTGTAGTTCAATAAATTAACATTTTCCATAAGATAAACTCACCAGTTCCTGAAAGTATGCCATTAAAACAGTTTCATTTACGGTATTCACTCTGTTTCCATCTTTCCATTTCAAAAAATGGTCGTACTCCTTCTCGTATAAGTATTCGGATTTCAGAGGCAGTCAATTTCCTAACGCTTTTTTCAGCTTTGAGCGTCACTTTCTGTGGGATCTCCACAATTATTATGAATACAACCGTTTTAAGTTTCCTCCACTAACAAGCTTGTCAATTCTTACAAAAATGCAGCGTCATTTTATTAAATAAACAACCCTTAGCAACCTCTTTAATGCTTCCATGGCAATTGCATAGAAGCTCACTTGCGCTCAGTTGCCGACCAGAACGCAGTAAATACTATGAGAAGAAATTTATGAAGTAAACAACGTCGTTTAAGATAATTTTTTCGTGAACAATAAAATTTTGTATGCACCACGAGCGTTACTAGATCCTGACGCCCATCAGGCCAAAGGCCCTCGGGAGAATGTTACCCTCCGGGTGTTAGTACATTGGTACATGTGAGTAAATTGCGATCAAAATTCCACTACCGCTTCAAATTCATCAACTCTATTAGAAATGTGGTTCACTCTGTCGTACATACTAAATTATACCGAATTGGATACAACCACAGTTAATTCGTACAATGAAGTCTTACCACAACCGAGCACCGTAATGTCTTCCTGTTTCATTATCGTTCTAATTATTAGTTGATTAGTCAACTCAGTTTCGGATGCATCATCAGAAAGTTGATCCATACAGCGAATGGTCATTGTCATTTGCAGTTGGCGGGACTTGGAAATCACCACTTGAAACTGTGCAGAGCGGTACTTCCGAGTGGTAGTTCAAATTTGTAGTAATTCTGAACTGAGATGAAAATAGACGTAAACAGGTCCGCACTAGCCCTTGTTAGAATTCAGTCGTGAGGTGACTAACACTTACCTACCTGCTAACGGAGTAAAGAACGTGGAATATCTAAAAAAAATCAGTGATATTTTGTAGTAATCTATAGGTTAGGTTTTTGAGTGAGTGCGCTTATTGCTGCCATCCACTGCGACCGGTAATGATCCATTCTGGCTCACATCAACTAATTTTTCACCAAATCCATCCAGGTTTTTCAGGAAACTGAGCAGTTCATTTGGTGAATAATCATTCAGATGCCAAACATCTGGAACCAGATTCTGTCAGTGGCGGGGCATCATCTTCAAAACGAAAACAGCGATCCAGATTTTCCACAGTTTTGGAATGTGCTAATTCAGAGACAGTGGCCAGAAAGTAGACTTATAGAACAAAATGAGTCATCACCACTGCCCTGCAATTGTTTGGTGACATTCATCAAAGGACTTATTGATTTCTTGGAATGGTTAGTTATATCAGAAAACTGGTACTATTCTTTCAGTTCAGTTAATCAGTGTTTCTTCAGCAACACTTGAATAAATGCCAAAAGTACAGGTTCTGGTACCATAAAACCTTTTGCTGTCTCCTCTTTAGCAAGATAGTCTTCCTTTCCATTGCCTTCTATGCTAGAATGACCAGGAATCCAGACCAGAAACAGATTGTTGAATATCTTTATTGAACAGTCTTTTGTAATGGTTCCATACTGATTTGAACCTTGATAGACACGAGCCAAATGCTCTCAAAACCGCTTGACTATCCGAAATGATTTTGATCGATTTCTGTGAGTTTAGTTTTCTGCACATAAGTGAATGTTGGGAATTTTCACCTATAATACGTTCGCATTCAACTAGGAAGGTTCAAATTCCTGTACTAGGCCCTCGATTGTATATACCTGCCCGAACGCCTGAGAGTATTTTTGATCCATCTGCAAACCAACAGTTGTCTGCAGTTAATAGTTTTTCTTTTCGGAGGACCCATTCGTCTCCATCTGAAATTGGGTCCGTAACAGGCAAGTCGAAGTTGACTGTTGAAAATATTAAATCGGTGGTCAGTTTCAGAACGTTGTGATATTCGATGTCAGTCAGCAGTATAAGCCTGTTGTGTGCAACCAGAAATATGCACAATGCTGTATGGTATCCAGCTAGCGCCGTTTTCCAGAATGATACGGAGAGAAATAAACTCTAGAAATAGTTTCCATAGCTGCTGATGGTCTGGTGCCGATAGCTTCAGTGCTTGCCAGACATGCCTGTCTCTGTATACTAGAAAGCTTTGCCTTAGCCAATCACTGTGAAACTTTCGGTCACCAAGCGATCACGTCGTATGTGATCAACACATATTCCTTGAAGTTTCAAGAAGGTACTCATGAAGAGAACAATTATTATCGTCTGGAGAAATTTTTATGGCAAATTTTACCCGCAACCTCACCAAAAAATAGAATGAGCAGTGACTACAGTACAACTCACCCTGTAGAACACCTTGAGATAAACAGATTTTTGGTGAAAAATAAATAATACGTTTTGTTCAAAATTTTCACAGCTTTATTTTTTATTACTAAATATTTTCTCAATTTCAAGTTACAGCCGGAAAAGCGTCGGAAAATTCTTTCAATTCTTTGAGCAGAAGAAATATAACTATAAATAACCAGATGAGGACTTCAGCAAAAAATCAATATTTCAGTAAAAATTTGCGAGCCAACCTAAACAGCTAAAATGTTCCTGTGGAATGCAATAATCATCAATACTATCATACCCATCATCGAATGAGTTCGACTCAAATTGGGTAATTATTGGTGAAACATAGAATTGTCCTCGTTATTCACAACCCTAATGAAAATAAATTTCATAAGCTTGTTACGATAGAAATTCAGATTCGTATTTTGGTGTTATGTGGAACTTCACTTCAGGGGATACTTCACGTGAAACGTTCATTGGAAAACTTCTCGAACTCTGATGAAACGATAACGTAACTGCATATAGACAGTGCCTCCATCAACAGTTACCTAACAGGAATTGAATTTGCGGTACGATCAAATTACTGGCATTACCCCACAAACTGCCAGCCAGATACAAACCCAATTTGAATTTCAGCAACTTCTCGCTGTTCCATCAACGTGAAATGACTTCACACTCCACTCGGTGCTCAAGAACTGATACCTAGGATGCACTATCAAGCGGAGTTGAGTGGTTGGTTTCAGGATATTAGTGAGTGGACTCTCTGAGGTTTCGGATTTAAACCAGACGACTCGGTATACCCCATTCAGTGGTTGTCCAAAATTCTTCAATTCTCAGATTTATGATTTCAGTAATCAAAAGAAGCAAGTTTTGTTCATAGAAATGTGAGACTCTAACTGGTGTTCAAGAGATTGTGAAATCCATGTGCATTTTCTGTCGATTTTGAAAAATGAAATGAGGCAAAGAAGGTTTACATGGATCCGTCAGAAACTTGGGAAGACACATGACCGTTAGTGGAAGGAACTGTTGGAGAAACATCGCCAACAGAACAGTGAAACAGATTGAACAAACTAACATCGTCATCAACACTTCCAAACAACGAATAATCCTTATTGGAGAAGGGTATGAATTTCGTTCTGGCATAGAAGTTAATACCAACTCTGGAAATTATTGTCGTGGTAGAATCCACCAGTGGTTGCATCAACCAGATTAAAGCAGAAGAATTCAGATGGAAGGTGAGAGGCTTATTAGAAAAAGAACCACATCTGAAAAAGGATATCAGCCAGGCAGAATCAGAGCACTGGAAATCTGAAAAAATACAACGCAATAAAGATTTTTCCTGCGGATAAAGGAAATGCAACTGTCGTCATCAACAGCGACTTCTATGAGAATAAAATATAAGAGGTACTCGGTAAAAGTGAATACAAATAGTGTCTTTAAAAAAAAAAAAATAAATTGTGATAGCCCTCAGAAGGTTCTGAAGACCATAACAAGCACATTCGCAAATTCGGATCATTACTGAGGATAAGTCGTGCGAGCTAAAGAAGACATAACTATCACTTTTCAACGTGTGATCCATTGAGTAGGTTAATAAAACTATTTCATGGTAAAAAAATGTAAACATGTGTCGTAAATCTTGTCAGACTGCTCTGAATGATCGAATATATTGACAAAAAAAAACTTATCTAGTTTCGATCAGAATAAAGGAATACAGCCTACGTACAGGCTGGTCCATGGAACATTGTCTTTATCTCGCTTCAGTCTATACTCATATAAATAACTGGATTATCGCAAACGATTTCGAATATCTAGCGAATAAATTAAGGTCATCAACATTATTTCTGGCGTTTCGAGATTTTTATCTCAATCTCAAATATCGGCTAAATTCGGTTTTGCATATACGATCGTCTAGAGTGCGGGACGGGGAGATAGCGTAATGTTTTACAGGCGTATGGACAAGACTTCGAAGATCGTATCATTTTTACTACTTTCGAAACTGCTTTCCCATATAAATCAATCTCTCCCGAGCTTGTACTTCTTTATTATTTGTTTTAAATAAAACTTCCATTCCGGCAGAGATGCATATGAATCTGATTCGTGTTGGTTAGAGAAGAGCATCATAAAATCTCATTGTGATATGGTAAGAATAATATGCACTATACGAAATTTCAGCGACTTTTTCACTCGTCTTGCAATTCTCAACTAACCTGACTAATCGCAAACCGAATATTATAGTGAAGTTAGCCACAGTTTTCCGGTCACACTTCTCTGGCTACACTTTCCTGACCATCCCATTTCTGGCCACACTTTTCTGCCCACCCTTTTCTTGCCACACTTTTCTGGCCATACTTTTCTGGCCACTCTTGTCTGGTCACACTTTTTTGGCTACTCTTTCCTGGCCACTCTTTTCTGGCCACACTTTTTTGCCCACCTTTTTCTTGCCATACTTTTCTGTCCACACTTTTCTGACCACTCTTGTGTGGCCACACTTTTCTGGCCACACTTTTATAGCCACATTTCATTGGTCATACGACTGGATCATTCTTTTTCCAAGGAATAACTCTTATTATTTTCCTGCAACAGACGAAGCTTCAAAGTGCGATACAGTTGAAAACTGAGGTAATTGCAGCTTGCATATATTCCAACAATAGTACTCATGAAGGAATACTTTCAACTGCCATTCCTCAAATGTCAACATGTACCTACTTTTCACTTTGTCATGATGAAAAATTAAAAATTATCAGTTTACTCGTGTGAAAAGTTTCGAAGAGTTCCTGAAGGAAACGAAGATACAATCAGGTTTCATGATGATTGTTTCTAAAATTGAATGTTCTTCAACGTTGTTTCGCTTTTTTATGTTCATTGAAAAATGGCAGTTGTGAGCATTTCTTCATGGGTACTGTTTCGTTTTTAGGAATTTCTTAATAATTGTTGATCACCCAGAAAACTCGTGATTCCTCGTCAGATGTTTTAAAAACGTAAAAAGATTGCTTTGTAACACTGTAATGAAGCCATTCTGACACCGCAATCATGGTGGTCGAATAAAACCCAATAATTCCATGTAACATCTTCAAATTCAACTCGAGTACACCCTTTTTCATTCGTTGTTTATTCGAATTCTCAAGCCACGAAATTCTTTGTCACAACTAGTGTGAATTATATCCTTAGCTCGCCCAATATTGTGTTATTTCATTGAATCCCTGGTGGCTTCCTTTGTTATAGATAATCTCTTTCTCCATTGTTGAAGTAACACCATATTAGCCTGTAGGTACGGTCTTATTTTCCCAACACAAAGCAGACATGATTTGTTTGTTTGAAATCGAAACTGATAATATCATGGAATTGTCATTTATCACCAGAAACAATAAGGGTTACGCCGGCCAGGACCTACATCAGTTGGGAATGCTATTATTAAATGGTATGAGAGTTTTCAATAGGAAAAAAAACTATAATGCGAACCGAAACGTTAATAATCCAGTACGATTGTTTACCAAAATTCCAGGGGTGGGACATATATTTTTTTTCGTTTAAAAATGTATAAATAGATTTTTGCTGTAATCTTAAAAAGTATATGATTTATCGGAAAAATAACTCAGAGTGAAAAACAATTCAATTTTCCACAAAAATTATTCCTAGTAATTTCTTATGAAATGCGCTCGTTTTCCCAGAAAAAGTGATTGAACGCGAACATCAAATTTCAGGTTCACCCTTACCCGCCGCTGAAAGTTCTGGCGGAGCCAAATATTTGATTGGTCATAACTCTGCCAAAGATGATCGGAGAAGGAAAAGGAAAAGTTCATATCGTTTCTGAAGACTACTACCTTCTCATGCGAATATTATAATATGCGAGTATTTGAGTACCTAAAATGTGTTTTGTCGCACTTCACGGAGATGTTTGCGAATGATCCGAAAATCATGAATGATTTAGTAAATATGGAGCAGCAACCCATAACCTCTTTGGACTATATGCAACAATTTTAAAGTAGTGACAGGTCCCACTCATACATGCTAAAAAAAAAACTTTGTTTTACTCCTGAAGCCTCATTTTCAACTTACCCATAATAGATACCTGCATATATATGTTCGGATAGGTTCGGATAGGTTTCCGCGGTCAGATATTTGGAAACTGGAAGCTCGGGTTGAACCGCGTCTAGAATTTGTTGAAATTCGACGTTTCGGCTCCGATTTTGGAGCCATTCTCAAGAAAAAAGGATAAAATGATTGAAAGGGTGTGAAGTTAGATTCTACACTGTGGTCTCAATCTGCCTACTCCTCAGATATCATCAGGATTTTGTAACTTGACGCCGGGGTCTCAATCTGCCTACTCCCCAGGTCTCGTCACTTGTTCTCTCTAAGGTCTCAATCTGCCTACTCCGTCGAGAGAACTTCTCTCGACGTTTTCTACGTTTTCTGAGAAAACGAGCGTATTTCATAAGGTTGGCAAAAAGGGCCCATTGGGGCCTACTTGCCTGGCTGCGGCAGCGGCCTCCCCATGATTACTACTACTACTACATTTCATAAGGTATTACTAGAAAATCATTCTTGTGGAGAATTCAATTATCTCTCAACCTATCGGAATCGTTTTTTGATAAATCTTATATTTTCTGAAATGAAACAAAAAAAATTATATTTTTTTTTAATGATTTTTTTTTAGACCCCAGATTTTTTTGTAAACAATTTTTTTTCTAATAATACTTGATGTCGATATGTTATGTTCCGAGTTTCAGAGTGCTACAATTCATTCCTCACTTTTTGCTCGAGTTTTTCGGTCGTTACTGGATTATCAACACTTTGATTGATTTAGACTGAACCTCACCCCCACCGCTCCATTGTAAAAATATTTAATACTGCATTTCGAACACAAGCATTTGAGACTTATTTTCCATATCTCCAAAAATTTTGAACTCATTTCATCTCATACAATTCTGGGCATTGATAAATAGGTAGTAGGATATAGGCAATATTTTCATGTACATAATTGTAATTGATTTTATTTATCCAAGTAATTACGCTGGAATAGCCCTTTTGGATAATAAACAAATAAATATATAAATAAATAATTTTCATGTTATGGTCCTGTCAACGTAGAAAAGTACTCATTTTATGTTAGTGTTTTATTTTCATTTATGTACCAAATTTTTATTCATATACTATTTTGTATACCGAATATGATTGTATATACAGTCGAAACGTTAAATGAATGAAATAATGTGGATTTCTTAGAGTGGGCCATTTATTTCTCAATAAACTGTTGAGACATATAAAAATCATTTCCTTGATTATATTGGTGCCTTATTGAATACAACACAAGACAAGACAAAAAGTCTAGATCCTATTTCAATCAAACCTCTCCACCCCAAACAATAAAGTCCAAACCATTCCCCGTGGATCCCCATCGCCCGCTCCATTCAACTTATCCATCAACCTCCGCCTTTCGCATGCCGCGCTCTCTCATGAATTCAAATGATGCGGAGAGAGACGAGCGACGGGGCCGGCATTAATTTATCAAATGTATAACTCTGGTTGTGACTAAAGTGACACATGACAATTCCCGGCGTTAACATCATCGTCCAGCGAATTTGCGGCGCTTTCAATCATGACCACTCGAACGTGACAACTGGATACTTAATGCACCGTGGAGGGACTTTCGGCGTATCGCGACGTTGCCGGTGTTGCGGAGAATTTCAGGAGATAACAGGATATTTCGCATTCAAATGAGTAACATCATTTATTATATAAATATGCGATATACATATAATAAAACTGAATATAATATTAAATGTGTGATTTCATTCCCCCCTGCTCATAGAAGAGTACATATGCCTTTCCGCTTACAATGGATTTTTCTGAAATTGGGGCAACATTAGAATCGTTGAACTCGTGCCACGTGCCTGTATATGGATGCCTACAGTAAGCAGTGTAGTGTCTGCTAGAGGTAGTCCAGCTGTGATTCGACAATGCGTACAAGTTATAGCGATACATTGTCTGTTGTTTGGAGCTCATATCTAATCCTTCCAGAGAAAAATCAATGGTGATATTCAATTTTCCTCCTAATCTGTGTGTCTTTAAATGGATTACTATAATTTTGGGGAATTCATAGATCGATAGAGACTTCGCGAATTTTCTTTTTTTTTGCACTCATGCAAACATGTCGGTTTTTCATCACCATCCATAGTTTCTTCCCTAGTGAATGAGTCTAAACAATGCGAGAGACTATGTTGGCTTGTTCTTTATTGTGATATCGGAAGGGAAATGTCCCAGAATGTATAAAATGGGACTACCCAGATAGCACTCGACGTTCCGAGGATGTCCATTTTATGTCCCATTTAGGTCCGAACTTCCGAGAACCTAATATGGACATCCTGGGGACGTACGATGCGAATATCGCTAGGATGTCCAAACTCACGCCAAATTCATATTACCGACTCAAAACATTATTTTCGTGTCTTGTGTCTTTTTCAAAAATTTAAAACGTGTTTTGGTTTAATTTTCCGTCATAAATTTCATATATTTTCCACTGAGCTTATTTAGCTCAGTGAGTTTCTCCAGTTGTCACCAGTATTAGATGAATAGTCGTTATATCGTTATCAATTTTGCATGGTTATTCTGTTTGCGCCAGGTTAGTCAGGTCAGGTTAGGTTTGCTAGTAATTCACGCATTTTCAACTCAATTTGCCTCATTCTTATCTTTTCGTTTAAACTTCCCGCCATTGCAGTGACCAATCACAGAGCGCTTATTGCGGTCCTTTTATTGTCGTCTATATTTCAGTGAGTTCACAGTCTCGAATCGTTGGGATGGCGACTTAAATCATACTCTTGATAGTTAATTATTTCTCTAAAAATTCTCCAATTATTTTGTCCACAAATAGGCTTTTATTTCAAACCTGTGACTGAGTGCATCGTGAAGTCTGTGATTTGTGCATTTGTGGTCCTGTGCTGCGTCTTATCTCTTGCCTTGTGGTTTCCTAACCCAACTCATAAACATACTTTCTGGTTGTGGCGGAATTTGAAGTTATTTTTACAAACAAAAGAATACCATGATCCGAGAAAATATAGTATCACGTATTTATTGCTGTTGTGAGCCGTGACCTCTATACTGTTCTATAGGTATTATGATTTGTAATTGATGTAAATGTTTGTCTCAGAATTGAAAATAATTTATACATGTTTTTTTCGAAAATCACTTTCCATCATTATCCTTTTCCCTTTTTCTAATTGGTATGTCAGTTTCTATTGACTAGGATCATGGGTTATAGAAAACCTTGATAATTGATATCCTTAAAACATCCTTAGGATGTCCATGAAAGACCTTACAGGGACACATAATGGACGTCCCAAGAACGTTCCAATTTGTAACATCGGATATCCCTAGGACATCCTAAGGACGGCTTATGTCCAGTAATGGACGTCTTCGGGACGTCTTGAATGTCTTAGATTTATGTTCTGTGGACGTACTGAGGACGTCTTCGTGTTATCTGGAAAGCAGTGACCACAAAATGTAGATTTCAGCTGTCCAACAAAGTTATCTACTATCATTGATAAAGTTATTTTCTGACATAGACCTGTCATGGGCATTGCAGTGTGATTTTTGT